>PVLA01011185.1:0-55636 GCA_004027455.1 Hydrochoerus hydrochaeris
AGCAGTATTTCTGTGATATTCCCCAAATTCTGAGGATTTCGTCTTCCGATGTCCAGTTCTCTGAATTTATAATACTTGTTTTAAGTGTTTGCCTTGTCTTAATATGTTACGCCTTCATGTTTGTGTCATATGTTAAAATATTTTCAACTGTGCTTCGGATCCATTCAGTGGAAGCCCGTAATAAAGCTGTATCCACCTGCACCCCGCAGCTGGCCATTCTCCTTTTGTTTCTCATCTCTGGGGCAGTGGCTGTCTTAGGTCCCATCACACAGAAACCATCCCTCAGGAATCTGCTGACTGCCGTGTTCTACACCATGGTGCCCCCATTCCTAAACCCCGTCATCTACTGTCTGCGCAACAGGGAGATCAATGCTGCTCTGTGCAGAATGTTGAGCAGATGTTCTCAGTTCACATTCAGGAGTGTTCATGACTAAAACATAAATCTTAACATATTGTGTGAAAGTGGTTTCATTTGTTTGATGTATATTCATGCATTGAAATCTACATGTGATTATCTATTTTAGCTATCTCTGTATATTATTCTTTCATCTATACTTTTTATTGTGATATAAAAATCTATTTCTAATTTTTCTTGCTGAGTATTTATAGTTGTATATTTTATACCCATTTTATGAAAGACAGGCAATCTGGCCTACATTGCCCAAATTTTTGATGACATTTAGCACCACTTTGAGCTAAGAGCAATGTCAGACATCATGGGGAGCTGGGCACGCAGTATTTTTTCCACCTTAACTGATTCCACACTATTGAGAGAACTTGGATAGGACCCACCTGGAAACACCGGATGAGTGAGTGGTCCTGCAAGAAGATCGTGCTGTCTGCATTTGGCTCTTTCCTCTCGCTCTTTCATTAAGGGTCAGATAAGTAACAAGGTACCTAAGCAGGAGGGTAGCTCACACCTGAGGGCACAATGCATGAGTAACACTGAGATCCTGGCCAGTCTCTTGTGCTGCATCTGCTAAAGTGATTCTGATTCAGTGAAAATTGGAAACAAACAACTGACCTCCAAAAACTTGTATTCTGGAAGTTTTTGGGTTCTTCCTTTACTCTTAATGAAAAGACGCAGGCCATGGTTGATCCACTCAAACCTTGAATGTAAAGAAGAACCTGACCACTGTTGGTGGGAGTGTAGACTGGTGCAACCACTATGTAAATGAGTATGAAGAATTCTCAGAAGACTAGGATTAGAAGCTCCATTCAATCCAGCTATTCCCCTCCTGGGTATTTTCCCCAGAAAAACTGAAAAGTTCATATCACAGTGATATATGTGCACCCATGTACACAGCAGCACAATTTTCAATAGCTAAATCTTGGAAACAACCAAAACTCCCATCAACTGCAGAGTGGATGAAAAAGATGTGGTATTTTTATACAATGGAATATTACTTGGCTATAAAACGGATGATCTTGAGGCCTTCATAGGTAAATGGAGAAAACTTGAGACTGTCCTCATTAGTGAAATAAATAAGAATATTTATAAATATCAAATTGTGTCTCTAGTGCAAAAAGTAATAAGAAATGTAGGATTACTAAAACCCAAAATGTGTAGTTGGTATTGTACAAAAGAGGAAAAGGAAGTGCTCTAAAGGATATAATTGCATGTATGCTTAAGTGTGCAAGATAGATGAAGATAGTACTAAGTTTTTGTTATATCACTGAGCAGAACTGTTTGCAATCTCACTGTTTGAATGACTACTTTGCATGCTTTAATTTTGTAACTTGCACAACTATTTCCAAGATGACAGTATGTAATTTATCAACTAGTGATTTCTTAATGTTTTTTTTCTTCTTTTTTCATTTGGAATTCTGTATTTTTGCTCTCCTTTTTTCTGTTTTTTTTCTCTTTAAAATAAAAAAGAAGAACATGAATCAGACAGCAGCATGAGTTGGACGTGGTCATGCAGCCCTGTAATCCCCGCACTCAGGACGTTGAGGCAGGAGGATCCTTATGAGCTAGAGTCTAGCATGAGCTACAAAGTGAGCTCAAGGCCAGCCTTATCTGCACAGCGAGATTCTGTCTCAAAAACAAAATAAGCAAGTAAATAAATAAATAAATAAATTGCAGCATAGAGACTGATGGAATGATAGTAGCTATTAGGATTTACCTGGAAAGCACCAGATAACAATTGCATGTATGATAAATTTTGCTCATCAATATTGCATACAAATGGATTGAAATATATAGGAAACCACTTTATTTTTTCTGAGTCTAAAGAGATGAACCTGAATCCAGTAGTAAAATATATATATATAACTTTTGTGTCTCAGAATTTAATCTCAAATTCTCCAGATGTTTCGTATAGAAGCCTTGCCTAGAAAATCCTCAGCATTGAGGCCCTGGGGTTCATTCCTCACCAGTCTGGTACAGGGACGACAGGTGCATCACATTCCTTGCATCTCTGTACATATCGATCCTCACAGAGGCCTGTATCTTTCAGCTCTGTGGACCTCCTGCCATTCAGAGCTCACAGCCTGGTGTAGGTCTGCATGTGGCTCACCCTCCTCTGCTGCCTGAGCCTCCTCAACTTTCACTGATTCATGGCTGAGGAGTCCACACCTGTTCTCCAACATGACCTAGGTACAGCTGACAATTAAAACAGTGTGTATGTAGGATGCAAAACTTGATGTGATTCCTGTGTTCATAA
Organism: Hydrochoerus hydrochaeris; assembly: GCA_004027455.1. Classification (NCBI taxonomy): domain Eukaryota; kingdom Metazoa; phylum Chordata; class Mammalia; order Rodentia; family Hydrochaeridae; genus Hydrochoerus; species Hydrochoerus hydrochaeris. Next base: position 2,667 of record PVLA01011185.1, read on the forward strand.
AAATATTAGCCCCAACAAAGCTAATATATCCACATTTCTTGTCAAAATGTGTCTGCACCTAAGTCATTTACGTAGCTGTTTTCAATGTAAACATCACTTTCAAATTTATATTTAAATAGCACTCATGGGAAGGTAGCATGTTAACAATTCTAAATCTTTTGTTTTGCCTAAATATTATTTTTCCCCTAATAATTTCTATTTAAATTTGCATACAGACTTTCTGTACAGGTTTATTTTCTTCCACATTTTTAAATAAACAAACATGTTGTCTTTCAATTTCAAGGGTTAAATTACACAATTATCCTGTTCTTTTTGCCTTTCTCTATAGAATATATTATTTCATTAGCAGATTTGAAAATTCTATATTGCCATTTCTTTTTGTGTATTATGAAGAAATGTATCATGATGAGTTAGACTGTTTTTAACCATGATACTCAAGCAGTTTTGTATGGGAAATAGAATATTTCTAGATTTTTTAGTTTTTAATGAATGTATTTATTAATTCATTCATTGGTAAATTACAATTGTATCTAACTGGGATGTAGTGTGATTGTTTGTGTTTTACAAAATAGAATGTTTAAATGAGACAAGTTAACAACTGTATCAGTCAATACTCTTACTATGTTGGAGTGTGAAACACAAAATCTAATTTCTTTAGCAATAGAATAATGTACACTACACTGCTATTCTGTTCAATTGATCACTGTTATGGCTTCACCTAGATGTGCCCCCAAACCCTCATGGACTCTTAGGTAGGTCTTCTCTGAGGTGGCTGGATCTACAATATGTGATGATGGGATTACATTGTGTGATGCTGGGGTTAAGGGTACATGATTACTAACCTGGTGCATTGACAGGTTAAGCATGGTTCTGGGTGTGGGTGATGGGAAGGTGAGTAGCCTACAAGTGATGAAACAGAGTGGTTTCTGCTTCATTGCTTGCCGCCTCTGCCTGCCATGGACTGTTTCTCCTCTGCCAGGCCAAGCTGATTTGCAGCCAGTGAAGTATGGGCTGGAACCTCTACAAGCTGTGAGCTGAAATAAACTTTTCCTCCTTAAATTTGGATATTGAGTATTTTGTCTGAGCAATGAGAAAAGGAAATAAAACTTCGCTAAAGCTTATTCTTTCTGGTCAATATTTCCAGATTGTCCATCTAATCCTGTGTGCTATAATCAGGTGACATTAATTTTATTCTTTAGGTGCATTAATTCAACTTTGTGAAACTCCACATATAACTGAATCATTGCACATTTCTCCTCCTATGTCAGCCTCAGTTCACATAGCTGAATGTCCTCCAGGTGCAGTCATTTTGGGGTACATGACAGTACCTCCTCCATTGTAGGACGAAATCATATTCCACCTGGTACACATGGCACATCTTCTTTATCATCATTACCAATATTTTAAAAATTAGAGAAATTATTGAGGGACATTAATTGAACAGCCAATATTAGGTATACCTACATATCAGCAAAACAATCTATATAAAACTTTGCAAGGATACACACATTTCAACTCTCCTGCTACCCTCCCACTTTCAGCTCTGAATAACAGAGGCTCTTTTTTGCATAGACAGGGGTGTCACATCATGCTGACTGTGTCTTTTATGTTAATTGTACTGCCTACCCCTCACTGTGGTACAGGACTTTTTGTTCAAATAGGGAACAATCAATGTCAACCTATTGGATGGCTTTATCTTCCTAACCAGCTTTAAAACAAACCTTCAGTGTTATGTCTATGAAATTGGTTTGTTAATTCACCAAGTCTCCCCAGGAATATATTGTCTTTAGAAATTGACTCTGATTGTATTGTTCTTCCTATTAATCTGGCACATCATGCTCATTTGTCGTAAACTTCCTTAGGTTGGCAGAAGCCCTTGAAGATTATATCGGATTGGTAGATGTTCATTGCTATTCTGATAAGTTTTTACACATATATTATCATCATTCATATATTTTATCTAGAAATCCTTAGACAATTCCTCTTATTTTTGACTAATTTTATGGATGGGTGTTCTTTCAGTTTTCTTGCTTACCAGATTATACCAAATCACTAGAAAATTATTATCTCTATACCTTAAGGTCAAAGGTCAGCATTCTTTGCTGGAATTACTTCCCTCAAATGTCCTCTGACAGAACCTGTTAGTATTTGAAAAGTGATTCTGCCTATGCAGTTAGTGTCACTAATTTTTGTAGACAGCCACTATAAAAAGTACCCTAGATGGTCCTCTGTTTTGTGTGTGTGTGTGTGTGTGTGTGACTGTAGGCAGCTACACTAGGGCTTCTTTTCACACAGGTCCTGTATGATCACACTCCAGGCTTCCTGAGCAGCACAAGGACATCATTACACCAATGGACTCTGACTCAATTATTCAATCAAGGTTTTTTCAGTCTTCTTTCATCACAGTATTGGAGCCCTTACCTCTACCTTTAAACATTCCAAGTCACAGATGTGGCACATTGTACAATCTTGTCCAGTATTCCAGACCTTACCTGCCTCCATTCCATCAGAAGGCTGTGTTTCCGGAGGACTCCCCGTGAAAGAATTATGGCACATGGATGTGACACATGTTTCCATTCTGTCAGACTGTATGATGGGCGTTTTAGTACAGACGCTTACTCTCATTTTATGTGTTCAAATTTCTATCCTATGAGGCTGTGGGACATGTACTACACTGTCTCTCAGCACTGGCAAGCATGAGGATTCCTAAGTAAATAAAAACTGATAATGGCCTTGCCTGTCCAAGTGGGATTCTCAGAGTTGTTTGCATCAGTAGAATAATAGTCATTGCCCTGGAATTCCTTATATCTACAACGATAAGCTATTGTTGAACTTGCACTTTTAACATTAACATGGCAGTTTCTCATCCTGAGTTTGCAATATTTACTCTTAATTTTTTGAATCATGTTGGTAATATAAAAAGCACTATGACACAGTTACTTCTGTGAAAGTTACAAGACCATGATAAGAGGGAGAAGGTAGAAGTGTTATGGCTGCCTTAGAGATGAAAGTGGGAGGAACCAGTCACCCTGTTGACATAGGGATAGGAGTTTTCTTGTGTCATTGCAAGACATGGACAGAGGTTGTGGGTATCCCCTGCAAGTTGAAAACCATGGAGAAGTCCTCCCCATGATGCATCCATGGAGGAACATAACTCCATCTCCTCCTTCAGATGGCTTCTGAAGAAAACTACTCAGGAGCCAGAGACTCGTTCATCTTCAGCACATACCTGAGATAAGAACACCTTGTATTTATCAAGGGCCCTTTACATAGATCCTCTGCGAGTATCTCTGACTGCTGACCATAACTATGATTCTTCTTCAGCCAAAAGTTATAGTCCTGGACGGTTAATCCCTCCTGTCACTTAGGAGCACTTTTCTTGGGGTGAGGTTACAATATCACAGGCACACATAGGACTAGGCCCCTAAAAAAAACAGTGCAGATACATTGTACCTGAGAAGTGGTGGTTTAATCATTTAAGGCTAGAACTCAAGACAAATGGTAGAATAGTTACACCTACATATTTCCTCTAGGGATAAACAGCAGTGAGTAATACTTGTCTGTTGCTTTTGTAAAATAAAAAGGGAGAAATGTGGCAGAACATACAGGAAGACAGAGGTCTAACTGGCCTCCTCTGTGAGCATTAGGAGAACGGTGGTATGCGAGCATGTTGACATTCTGCAGGGAAAAATTTGACACAGCTGTGATCCTGTTGTTTACCCAGAAATGAACCATGCATGGTGGGAGGCAGATGAATCCTGTACCACTTATGAGTACTTGCTCCCATTTATGAGTGAAAAAAAGCAGGGTGAGCTCATCACTTGAAGCACTTTGTTACAAGGAGACACGAGGACTCTAGCCCTTACATTTTAACCTAATTCTGTGTCTCTTTTTTGAATCCTTATCCTTTGGTCAGGAACAAGCTCATAGGCTGTCTCCTACATTGTAGGATTTTAATCATGAGTGGGTGTTGGACTTTGTAAAATATGTTTTTACATCTATTGAGGTGATCATGTGTGGATTTTGTCTGTAACTGTGTGAATATAATTTATCACATTTATTGATTTGCACACCTCTCTGCACACCTCAAGTGAATTCTCTTTGGTCATGGTGTATAATCTTGTTGATGATTGGCTGAATTCTGTTTTCCAGCATTTTAGTTGCATTTGCATATATTAGAGAGATCGGCTTGTAGCTCCTGTTTGTTTTCCTCCTTCTCAGTTTTGGAATCAGGGGAATACTGCATTCCAGGAATGACTTTGGGTGTTTGGCTTGCCTTTCGATTTTATTAAATATTTTGGGAAATAATGTCATTAGATCTTCTCTGAATTTCTTGTAGAATTCAGCGGTGGGTGCATTAAGGCCTGGGATTTTCTTTTTTGGTATGTTTATTGTTATATCATCAGTTTCATTGACTGATATTTGGTTATATAGAATTAATTTAGACATACCTACGAATCAGTGCATTTATTCTGTATTTTACATCTTATTGAATAATGGCTCTCCAAATAGGTATATACGAACTTTCTGCAGGATCTGTTGAGATTTCACCCTTTTCATTTCAAGTTGCATGGATTTGATTTCTTTATTTCTCTTTTTGTTCAGGTTGGCTAAGGGTTTTTATATTTTGTTTAATTTTTCAGAGAACCAAAATTTCAATTAACTGCTTTGTATTGTTGTCTTAGCTTCATTTGCATGAATTTCAGCTCTGGTTTGCATAATTTTGTTCCTTGTATGTAGTTTGGGTTTTACTTTCCCTTTTTCCCTAGTAGCTTGAGATTTAGTATTTATGTATTTTTTGTGCTCTCCCATTTTTTCTTACATTGTATTTCAAAACATTCCTCTCACAGGAGTGTTATTATTGCATCTCAAACTTCTAGTATGTTATGCTAGTATAATGTTTTATTTGTAGAAATTATCCACTACCTTCTTTAATTTTACCTGAGACTCATTGGTTGATCAGGAGTGTGTTATTTAAATTTCATGTGCATATACAGTTTTTGTTATTTCTTTTGCCATTAGTTTCCAATTTCACTGCACAATGCCTCAACAAAATGCATGTTATAATTTCAATTTCTTTGCAATTACCTCAGAATTTTCTATGAGCTAATATATGGTTGATGTTGGAGAGAGACTTGTGTACACCAGAGAAGCATGTGTATTCTGATGTTGTAGGGTGAAACATTTTGTAGATATTTACTATGGGCATTTCTTCAAAGTTTTGCTTTAATTTCAGAATTTTTTTTCATTTATCATTTGATACACTTACTTCAGGCTCTCCTTTTCAGGATTTGTATGGAGAAATTTGCTGTGATTTTGATGGGCTCTACTGCATAGGTGATTTGATTCTTTTCTCTTTTAAGTTTTATGTTCTGTTTTTGTGCTGCATTTCTTGAATTGTGACTATTATGTATCCTAATGTAGATTCTTTATTTGATCATGGTTAATTGGAATTCCATATGCCCTCTTATTTATATGTCAAGTTCTTTTACCATGCTTGTAATATTTTGTGAAATTACCTCTGTGCACAGATTTTTTTATATTCTTTGTATTGCCTCCTGGATTTTATTTCAATCTAATGTTATTCTTTTTGGCACCATCTATCAACTATTGGAGTGATTTTTCTTATGGTTTCTTGCTATTTAAAGAAGTATTTGTTGTGTTCAATAACCACAAACCTGTCTTTTACGACTTATATTCTGTCCTCACATACTTTCTGTCCTGTGTATATTTTCAATAGAATTTTTAATCTCTTGGATATTTCAATCTGTTTCATGTTTCAATCTGTTTCATGTATATAATTTTTTAATTATATGTATATAAATTTTTCCCTGAAGGACATTCATGATTTCCATCATTTATATAAGCTTTTCTTTTTTTATATCTTTACCTGCTATAGATTTCCTAACCATGCCTTTTATTATAATCAGCATCTCTTTAGTCATTTGAGAAATTATTTCAGATATTTGTTCTAGAGCCTCATTTATCAGCTTTGCTAATTCCACTGATACTGTTTCAGAGAGCTCATGTGTGTGCCTTTTGATTTATTCTACTTCCCTGGTCAAGATAGATATCTGGTATAACATTTGCTTCTTTGTCTTCTCATACATTTCTTTGTTAAATTTATTTTCTGAAACTATGCTTGCAAATTGCTTATGGTAGTTAACTTTGCTAATAGTATCAAGAAATTCATGGGAAAAAAAAGCTATTTTTCAGAGATGTCTTCTATGTGTAGCTGGCCTTTGGCTTTTCAGTCTGTCAAAGATTTTACCACTTCTATTTGTTAGCAGTGAGAAGTAGCTACTATATAGCATAGCCCCTGATTCTTTGGAACAGGACAGTAGTTTTTTTATGAACCTCATACAATCTAGTTTTTTACTTACAAGGAAGAAAAACTGATTTGGACAAGAATGTCACCTTGGCTAAAGTGTTAAAATCAGTGATAACAATGGGATGTAGCTCAGCCTAGAAAGTAACAAACTATGGAAACCATTCATTTGCAATCTTTAACCACATAAACAAGATTAATAGTCATATAACAAGTCCTGAGCCACACTAGAAAATCATTTATAGTAAATATTCCCTCAGTTGAGAAATTTTATTCCATTTATATTGCAAATATTTAAAATCAGTAGGGGGAAAAAGGAAAAGCAAGTTTGAAGGACAAAGGAAGATTACCTAGGCTTCTGGAGACTGATGCAGAACACAGTAAGGAAACAAGGAAGGAAGAAACAAAAATTAGAACTAAATAAAACAAAAATCTGAAAGCCATTTTTATAATCATTTGAAGCCTGTGTTTGTATTCTGGTAGCTACACTTTTGTGGTAGTGTCCACTTCAGATTATATTTTTGCTGTTCCTGGTAGACAAAGGAGACAGAGCCCAGTTCTGTAGTGTATGATGCAGTTAGTTTGCAGTAGATTTAGGGCAGTGTTTAGTATAATCTCAGAAAGCCTGCAGGAGGAATAAAGTGTGACACTGGTTCACCTCCACAGATGTTCAACCTGATCTTGACCTCTGGTTGTAGGCTTGTGGCTCAAGTTTTTCAGCCCATGACACTATGTGTTTTCAGGCTGGATTGATTTTGGCTTCCCAGCCCTGGGCATCTCCCAAGATTGTGGCTCACCCTGAAACTGGGAGCCTCGGTGTAAAGTCAACCCACAGTTGCTCTGAGTCCAGGGATCCGATGGCCTCACCCAGTACTGATGATCATTCAACCACACTCTCTTGGTAACATTTGGACTGGAGTCACTCACCAGCTGGCATTGGACACAGCGTCCACCACTCTGCCCACTGGTGCATTTCTCCATGGAGACCTCCAGGGTGCGCCACCATCATCGCACCTCTGTAGTCTCAGGCCTCCTTTCTCAGGTCAGGAGCTGGGAGTCAGAGGGAAAGCACAATCATCTGCCTTTTTTTCTACAGTGGTTTCAGTTGTTTTGTTCTTCTCATGGAATCCAGTTCATCCTTTAGCACTTTCCTGAACCTCAGTGATCAACTTCCCTCCTTCTTCTCTTCCCCAAGTTGCTATTGTTCCAGTGTCTGGTCTTCCAGTCTCAGAGCAGCTGGTTTGCTGCTGCTCACCACTCTGCAATCGTCCCAGATTTTCAGCCCGAGACTGTAGAGGTTTCAGTCTGCGGGTATATGACCCCAAAGCAGGGTAGCGAGGCAGAGGGGCACTGTGGATGAGAAAAAGTCCATGGCAAAGCAGGGCAGGCAGAAGGTAACCAACAGAAAAGTAGCAAGCATCAGGGAAGAAGCAACAAGTCACAAGAAACCACTTTAATTCTTTTGACAATAGTCATTTTGACTAATGTACTATTAACGTGTAGTAGTAATTTGCACTACAATTTGATGATGATGCCATTTTCTTGCATCTATTGGCAATTTTATATTTTTTCTGAGAAAAGTCAATGTAGGTACTTTATCCATGATGTGCTAGGATTTTGTTTTGTTTGTTTGTTTTTCATACTGTTTTGTTTCCTATTAGTCATATATTAGAATATCATTTGCAAATATTTTCTGCCAAACTGTGAGTTGTCTTTACTTTGTTATATTTTTGTTTCATTATAAAAGATCTTTCAGTTTAATGCAAACTCATGTGAATTTCTGTTTGGTAGACTTTCTTTTGTTGCCTATGCCTTATAAGTCATGTCCAATAGACTTTTGTCCACGTGAATGAAAGTGAGAAATCCTTATAGGCTTCCTTCTTGGAGTAACACTATAAAAAGTTTTAAATGAAATTCTTAAATTGAATTTTTATGTGATGTAAGATAAAGTTCCTGTCTCTTCTATCTTTTAGCAAATATAAAATTTCCAATATCACTTCCTGAAAAGGGTCTCCCCCTGTGTCCCATGTTTCTGGCACTTGGTCAAAGGTCAGCTGATTTTAAGTGAGGCACACAAAAGTTAGCAGTGTGCCTTCCCACATTCTTCACTGGATTGATAATGTGTGGCTTCTGGCTCTTCCTCAAATTCAAGAGGACCCTGAAAGTTAACTGCTTTGAAATGATCGCGCACACAAGGACGGCCACAAGTATGGAGCTAAAACACTCGGAAAAGCGCATTTCCAGAACTGCTGCAGAAATTGGCAAGTTCGTAAAGGAGTGTGCATTAGGGGTGGGGAGCATTTTGAGGAGATTAATGGGAAATGTAGCTTTTCAGCAATTGATACTTTTGTAATGCAAAGAATCACCATGTTCCAATCACACATCGTAGACCTCACTGTAGGTGTTGGTGAAGATGTGGGAAAATGTGAACACATACTCTGTTTGTGAAAATATCTGTTAGTTTAGAAACTATGAAATATAACACTGAGCTTCCTCATAAACTCGGTGAAGAACTCTCTTAGCACTCTGCAATTCTGCTGAGCATATATTTACAGGAAGGAAATGCAGATCTCCAAAACCTATCTGCACTCCTATTTCCACTGCAGTATCATTCAGATCATCCAATATAGGTGACAATCAGCATCCACTTGCAGATGAACAGATCAGTAAAGTGTGATTCATGATGCATAGACACTGCTATATTATTTGGGCTGGAAAACACCAAGAAATCATACATATAACAACGAGGATGAGCTCTGGAGGCCTCATGCTTGGCCCAAGACTCTGGACACAGATGGGCAGTTGCTATATCACCCAGCGCGTGTGAGGGGCCTGACATAGAGCCAAGGGGAGGAGGAGGAGGTCCTGCCTGAAGGCGCGCATTTCCCTGTACCCAAGGTGACGTGTCATGAATGTGAAAAAGTATTACTTTACTTATAACTGTAATGCGTGCTTGAGGCCTGCAAAGGATACCTAAGAGGGTTCTCAGTGCAAGTATCAGTAAAATGATAGGTCTCTATGATGGTTCGTAAAAAAGAAAGAAAAATCTCCTATTCAGACATCATGATTTTTTTGGCTTTCCTTGTTTTAACTACGTGTCTGCATCAGCACATGTCTGTAGTATACAGCGGGGTACTTGTGCATACCCCCTTGTGTGCTTCTTGTTCCTTCCCTACATCCCTACCTCTTACCCGAACTGTTGTCCTCTTCCCAATCGAAAAAGCTTGTTTCTATTTTTCTTCATTTTTCTCTTTTTAAAAATCATATCACCTTCATTCTTGCCCTTTCCATCTCTTCTTCCCTTTTCATTAAAAAAATCTTCCTGTATCTTATCTAGCCTTTATTTTCCTTTTAATTTACATTTTATGTTTCTCACATAAAAGAAACCATACAATACTTAAACTAATGTGTGTGATTTAACATCACTAACATTATGCCAATATGTACTTGAAAAATGCTCCAGATCACTGGCCTATAGAGCAATGCAAATTAAAACAATGCTGAGATTTCATCTTACCCTAGAACAAATGGTAATGGTAAAGAAATCACATAATAGCAAATGCTGGCGAGGCTACTGGGACAAAGGAAACTTTCTCCACCATTGTTGGGATGTAAACTAGCACAACTGCTGTGGAAATCAGTGTGGCAATTCCTCAAAACAACTAAAAGTATCAACCAGCAACCAGATCCTGGTGGACCTTGACTAGCAGCAGAGCCCAGTTCAGTAGCATGGTTTATTGGAGGCCAGTCTGTGCAATGTGATTCTGTGCCTTTCTGTGCTGGTAATGATTTGAGAGTTGGTTTAGGTATTTTGGGGGACAGACAATATGATTTTTGCCTTTGGACCTACTTCCTTAAAACCTGCTTTTGATAGATGTTGTACATGTATTAAGAAGAAGTTAAAAAAATTAAGAAGGTGAAATAAATTTTCCATTTTATCTTTCAATGGTTTAATGGCTGTGATTAATTTGGAAATAAAACAATAGAAAAGAAAAAATATTAAAGGGGAAATAAAAACTAAAACAAATGGGAAAATAAGAATACAAAAGGGTTGAATTAATCTACCCCACATTTTATCCCTCATGTCCCATGTTAAATAAAAGTCAACTGCTGCTATATTTCAAAAATACTTTTACTTGTGCAAAAAATCTAGTTGATTGTGATTATCAGCACACATATATCACACATAATGGTATCTTAAATACTTTTCCCACTGCTGACACAAATTACCTAAAACTCAGAGATAGAGGATGAAATGTTCATTTAGCTGGCAGCCTGTACAGGTTTCAGTCCACAATCAGCTGGCTCCATGGCAGGGTGCCATGGCAGACGGGCACTGCAGAAGACAAACTTTCACAGCTGGCAGAAGGTAGCAAATTAAGGATGCCCCAGCACTTTGTAGCTCTTAGAGCTTATGCAGGCTTCTTATTGCAGAGTACAACTCACATCGCTAATCCTAGTGGCCTTGATTCCAGCATTGCACATGGATCGGGCCCAGTGTCACACACTCTAGATCCAGCCACCACTAAGAAAAACCCACTCGTGACCCCATGAGGCTTTGGGAGGACATCTAGACACAAACTATATAAACTCATAACTCATTAATCTGAAACTTATTGTACTGTTTCTGCTGGATAAACACATTCAAAATTGTAGCCAAATGACTGATAAGCACAGCTACTGATGTTGTTGGGATAATTAGTGAAGTGCCCATACTACTACTGCATCATAAATATAAATAAAATAAAAAAATGATAAAGGAAATGCATGAACAAAAACTCAGAATGAAAACTACTGCCATGTGTTCTATAATCAGGTATTTTTCAAATATTTCAATCTGTTTATCATTACATGCAGTTTAAGATAGTTAATTTGAAACTATTTAGACTTAATCCAGAACAGTTTAGCTATTGTGCTGCTGAATTTGTCCTCAGGTCTCAAAGGTGCTAAGCACAGTTGCCCATATGAGCAAAAGATGAAAGTAAGTCTATTACAAAGGCATGATAGATACAGGCACAATAAAGTGACACATTGCCACATAACAAGACAGGGGACCGCACTAAAGATGAAGGGGCAGGGTCTCCCAAGAAACCGCCACACCCAGCTCATCAGTTCCTTAAGTACCATATTCCAACAAATGTGATTTGGTGCCAACAGGCCTGTGGGGCTGAAAGGAAACATTTCAGGCTTGAGTGGGGTTTGAGGCCGATTGGTTCTTTGTGTCTTCACATTTATCTCTGTATGCGCCTTTCCTAGGTGGCAGCCAGGGTTCAGCCTCCCTGAAGAAGGCATGCAGTGAAGATGACTCCAGCAAACATGCACGCTCTGGATGGCACTTCCATAATTTAGCCCTTTTGGGGAAAACTACTCTTCTTAAAGAAGGATAAATTTGAGTCATTTATAGGAAAATCAACACACCTTGAAAACATAACATTAAGTGAAACAATCAGACTCACAAGTTTAACTGGCATAAGATTTTTCCTATATAGGAACCCGAGATGTATATAAAGAGCAAAATAGGAGTTAAAAGAAGAGATTGAAAGAGATCTTTTGCAGATAGGAAGGAGACAAAGAGATGGAGAGAAAAGGCAATGGTAGGAGGAGAGAATGAGAAAAGAGATAAGGTGTGCATTGCACATGTCCCAAACCACCATGATAAAGTAGGCACTATGCATCACACACATGTGCTAATAAATCAGAAAGAGAAAATTTAAACAGGGGAGCCTTGGCTTATATTCCCTAACCTGGAAAATACAATTATAAGTGTGTATTTAGCTGTCAATAAAGATATTTATTATTTAGTCAGTTTATCCATAAAAGCTCTGGTTATAGATTACAGATTTGTTGGGTTTGCTTTTCTACACACTGTGAGTTGGGACTGTTTTGAGTTGGACTCTCAATGTGGGTGGCACATGGGCTTGCAAAATGAAAGCATGTGATCACAAATGAAACTGCAATTAAGGTTGTCAGTCTACCGTGGAAACATGTATTCACAAAAATTTGATGGCATAACCATTTGTTGAAAGACTGATCAATGTAATTACAGAAAATTTAGTACACATACACTTATCTTTTTGGTTGTTTATTTTTGCCATGCAATTTTTTGCAAAACCTTTCTTTTATTTTGCCCTAGGCTGTTACATGGAAAAAAATCACTTGCGTGATTTATGTTAAATTTATTGGTTATGTGGTCCCCATTCAAATATTTGAAGTAAATTGAATTTTTAAACAAGAGAAGATTATTCCCTCTGGATTCCTTGCTATAAGGTTTCCTTAGGGAAAGTGTGTCTAATCTAAATTATGGACACCACCCTAACATAGGTCCTAAATATAATCGATGAGTTTACTTTTATTAACTGCTCCAATTGTTTGGCTGGATCATCCTGGATTCTTGTTACTGAAAGTTTTTCTTGGTAATATCATCTCTATTATTTATAGTAATGTATCCTGGATAATTAAATAGTAAATATAATGTAATTTAAATTTTGTTCAGATTGAAGGACAATATGATATTTTTGCATATTTGGCTAATATTATTTTCTCAATATAGCAAAAACTTGAAGTAACTATTTACTGAAAATAAAAACAGCATATAATGCATCTATAACTGGTCATATACATTCATTATGTTGGTTCTCATTATATTTGAATGCTTATCATTACGCATTTATACCAAGTAGTCACAAAAATCACGTTCAGAGATTGTATTTCCTAGGATCTTTTTAAATGTAGAGTAGGTGAATTACTGCTCATTTAGGTTAATGAGAAATGTTATGAAACTTTTCCTGAACAAAGTTTTATTGACAATGTCATTTTAATTTTTCTTATTAGAAAAGTACACGATACAGTCTTTTGTAGAAGGAGTAGTTGTTGATTTCAATATAAACATCCTCACTATAGGAACAGATTTTCCATTTTTGAGATCAAAACTATTAATGCTATGTAAAAATATAAATAAAGAAGTGCAAAATTTTGCATATGAAAATATTTGATTGACACATGTCATTACCTAAATTAAGAAATCACTACATTATTCTTATAATGTTATCATAGATAGTGTCTGATTTAAAATATAATGAATGTATGTATAAGAAGTAACACATATTTATTATGCAAATTAATTTTTAAGACAAGATATTACTTGCAATATTTACCTATATTTGCTATTCTATTTTCTAACTATTAATATACAGAGAAGAAAACAGAAAGCTAAAGTCTCTGTTCAATCAGGAACATTTGAAAATCTAAGAACTGATATTATAAGTTGATTTGTTTAAAGATTTTCATTGATTGAATATCTGTATCAACTGTATAATGTAGAAGCATGTTGAAGTAATTTTCTTTCCTCTACTTGAAGACATGAAAATAAAAGACTATTTTCTCCAAAGCATGTGTGACTGTAGGAAATAAATATAACATAGCTACTGCACGTGACTTTTTTTTACATTTTAAAAGAAAAAATAGCAAAAATGGTCTCAATTTCATGTCTTTTGCATTAATAAATTGTTAACCATCATTTGTATTAATTTTGTTTTTTATTTTAAAGAGGGTAAAACAAATCAGAAGAAAGCAGATCTGAAGAAAACAATGTAAGTGACAGAGATTTCAAAGCAAGACAACAGGAGATCAATAGTAGCTAGCACAATGTCCCTTGTTTTCTTCTAAATAGTTGTCAATATCTTCACACACAATGAATTCATGCAAAACAAAATAGTATAAAACTGATCAAAACAGAATGTATTAGTTTTCAATTTAATGGGAAATAGCATTTAATGTTTTCTCCAAGCATAATGTTTTAGAAGGGGTGTGAACAGAATATATTTTCAATTTATTTTCTAGCCAAATTGTATCCATGAGTTTATTATCACATACACATCATCTTAAAGAGAAAAGTTGTTTTTAAAGTGACAGAAAAATTCCACAGAGTGCTAATGCACAGACTGTTATGTGTACTGTTAAGGTAAACACCAATGTTTTTATTTAGTAATATGATTTTGAATTTGCAAAGCACTCTGTGCTGTGTCTTTGCAGTGGAGACACTCTGAAGAGATACCATATCCTTTATCCTTCAGCTTTCAGTGACCTGGGCTTTTCCATTCTTATTTCTCACATTTTAAAACATTATTAATGAAGAACATACATAATCTGCAATAAATATCTGTGAAATACTAATATATGATATGCAATACTTAAACATGTAAAATACACAGCACAATAATGTGCAATAGACTATTTCTACCTTCAAATATTTTAGTAACAGGAGGGTGTGTACTACTGTTTTCTAAGAATTTCTCAGCACTGAGGTCTTTGGTTGCCCTCTTACCCTGAGTTGACTGATTTCTTCCCTCCAGAGTGACACTAGAAGCAAGAGATGGACATCTACAATGTCACCATGGTAACTCAGTTCATCCTCATTGGGCTCTCTGACCTCCCTGAGGTGAGCTACCCTCTCTTTGTAGCCTTTGCCATCATGTAGCAGGTCACCTTGATGGGGAACAGGCCCATTCTCCTGGCCATCAGCACTGAGGTAAAGCTTCACACGCCCGTGTACTACTTTCTGGCAAACTTGTCCCTCTTAGACATACTCTGCCCATCCACTGCTGTCCCCAGGATGCTCCGGAACCTTGTGACTGAGGACCACACCATTTCTTTTGTTGTCTGTGCCCAGCAGTTGTATTTCCTGGTGGCCCTAGGGGGGACTGAGGTCTTCCTGCTGGCTGTCATGGCTTATGACAGATACATGGTCATCTGCTTCCCACTTTGCTACTCTGTCATCATAACCAAGGCTCACTGTGCCCAGCTGGTGTTAGGGACCTGCTTACTGGGTTCCTCAATTCCACCATCCACACAGTGTCCACCTTCAGCCTGTCCTTCTGCAGGTCCAAGCTTGTTAACCAGTACTACTGTGACATCCCACCAGTGGTGGCCCTGTCTCGTTCATTCACACACACGGCTGAAATGCCTGTTTTAGTGGTGGGGGGTATGTCTGGGTTCATTTCCTTCCTGACCTCCTTGGTCTCCTATGTCTACATCATCTCCACCATCCTGAAGATCTGGTCTGCAGAAGGGAAGCGCGGAGCCTTCTCCACATGCACCCCCCACCTCCTGGTGGTCTGTCTGTTCCATGGCACAGCCATCTTCACCTACATCCAGCCCTCCTCCAGCCGACACTCCCCTGCCAGAGACAGGCTCATCTCCATGCTCTATGGAGTCATCACCCCCATGCTCAACCCCCTCATCTACAGCCTGAGGAACACGGAGGTGAAAAGGGCGCTCACAAGGTTTGTGTGTGGTAGAGGAAGTTCACAGAGCGCAGTAGAGCAGAATTGCTCAGTGCTCTATTTGCTTCTATTCATGATGAATTCTTAGGATGAATTTCTACCACAACATTTTTTTCTTGACACATAGAAAAAACACCTGGAGATATACAGAAATTCATAAGCATATATAGATACAGTTTTAGTTAGACTTAACTATATAAATCTACATCCATCTTCTGGAACCCTAGATTTTGTTACCCAAAGATGAATCTCTCTGTGACTTACAAGTGTAGCAGCCTGATTCATGTAAAGCAGTGTGTTCCTGTCTTATGTATGTCTATATGCATGCCCATGCCTGTCTCTATGTGGACATACAGAAGTATGTATGTGTGATCTATATTTATGTGCCTTTGTATCTATCTACAAATGTGCATTTAGCCATGTATCTATACATGGTTTCACACTTTTATTTTAGATATAACTTGACAAGTTACAGTTGTAAATATTTCTGGGCATTATGCCATGGAGTGCAATAATTAAATCGGTTTAATGAACATAGTCCCCTCTTCAAACACATTTCATTTTCTGTATGTGGTGGAAACAGAGTTTATCAGTTTTGTGAGTGTGAAATGTAAATTACTTTCCTGACTCCATTTGTTATGCTGTGCAGTGTCTTGTAGGAGGGGCCAGGACGTCATCTGACCCAGCTGAAGCTGTGACTTCCCAGTGCTCACCTCCCTGTTGTCTCCTCGCACACAGCCTCTGCTCACCAGCAGTCAGCAGTCAGCCCTGTCTCTTTCAGCTCAGTCCCTTAGGGTCTTGATACAGATGAGAAAAGGCAGCCATTTACCTCTGTGCCTGGCTCATTTCACTTAGCATAATGGTTCAGTTTCATACATTTTGGTAGCAATGTCAACTGTCATTTCAGTGCTAAATGTATTCAGTTGTGTGTTCAAACCAACTTACCTCACAGTTCATTTGCTGAAGAACATGTAGTTTAATTCCGTGACTTTAACTGCTCTGCATCGTGCATCAGTGTGTGCGGAGGAGCAGACATTTTTATCATATTAACTTCAGGCATTCTAATCAATACATAGAAGTAGCATGAGAGGGTCCTATGAACGCTCTGTTTTCAGATGTGGAAGCAACTCCATATATATTTGATAAGAGTATGCTAGTCTCATCAGCAATGTACAAATATTCCTTTTTCTTCACATCCTCCACCAGAGTTGCTTGATGTATTTATTCATTTATGCATACTGACCTCTAACTGACACGTATCACTGTATTCATTCTCCTTTTTCGATAACTGCCGAAATAAAAGTGAAACGTTTCCTCATTGTGCTTTTAGTTTCACTTCCCTAATGATTAGTCATAGTGAGCACATTTCAAATCTGTGGCTTTTTAGAATATTTCATGATTTGGATATTAATTTCTTCTAGATGTATGTCTGCAAAGTATCTTTTTTTCTAATCCGTAGATTGTCTCTTGACTCTTCGATAGGAATTGTTTAAAATCTAGGTTTTTCTGGAAGCATGAATAATTTATCTATTTTAATTTTCCAAAACACTAATATAGTCTACATTCCCATTCATTTATGTGTTTTTCAAATTTGTTTATTATCTTCTCAGTTGGATGCATACAAATATTTTTGTTTCATGATGCTTCTCACATATTTATATTTTTTGTAGTTACTACATATGAGTTTGATTTCTTTTCTCCTTTACAAATTTTTGGTTGTTAAAATTCATACCTTCTGTCTTTTGTAGTCACAATAAAATAAAATTAGAAGTTCTCAGCAAAAGCAATGTTAGAAATTATATAACTAGATACAGACTGAACAACAGTGAACAACACTGTGAATAAACAGTATACCACTGAGGAATTCATAGGAAAATTGCAAAACTTTTGAAGCAAATGAAAATAGAAATACAATGTAACTTGTGAGATATTACTAAAAAGGAAAATTATTGCAATGGTTGGCTACAGAAAAAAAATGAAAGGTTTAAAATAAATGTCCCAATGATGCATCTCAAGGTCTTAGAAAAGCAAAAAGAAACTATATTCAAATTGAAAAGAATGCACAAAAAGCAGAAACAAAAACAAGCAAAAAAAATCCAAAGCAATAAAAAGTAAATAAAATCATGGCAAAAATAACTGAAAAATAATATAAAAGAAAAATGCAAAGAATCTATAAAACAAAATTTGCTTCTTTGAAAAGTTGAAGATGGTAAAACAGCTAGAAGTAAGACAGTCAGAGTAAAAAAGAGGCAGAGAGACAAAGGGAGAAGAGATGGAGAACCTAAATGAACAAAATTGGAAGTGCAACAGGAAATGTTACAATTGATAATAGAAAAATTCAAAGGATAATTAGAAATAATGAGAAAACACATTAATTTATCAAACCATACAATGTAAATTAAATTACCAAATTCCTGGACAAATTTCTGACAAAAGTGAGTCAGTACAATGTATATAGAAAAGCTAAATTAAGTACAATGTATATAATTAAGTACAATGTATATAGAAAAGCTAAATAGAACAATAAGAATTAATGAGACTAAGTAATGAAATGTCTCCAAGCAATGAATCACTGCTGTACTTTACCAAGTATGTAAAAATTTAATCCTAATTTTCCATACATTATTTTATATAATGAAAATGTAGGGAATCCTTCTAAACTCATTTCATGAGGCTAGCATTATTCTGCTACCAAAGTTGACCAGGAAACAACAAAAATAAACCTATAGACCAATGGCCCTGATTACCATAGATGAAAAATACTCAATAACATAAAAATCAAGATTACCGACACATAAAACTGTCATACATTATGACCAAACAGTTTCATGCAGTGATACTTCACTATAAGACAAGCAATAAACTTTACCATGTGTATTTAATACTTTAAAGATTTTTAGGAAGCTGAGAATACTTGGATTTATACTTAGCATATATTTTAAATTTTAACTTAATTAGAAGCAACCTAGACATTTTACTATTATCAATGAATTTATAACTATTTCATTCTTACATGACCAATTTATTTCTGAGTTAAAAAATCTGAGACAGCAGCTTAATACAAATCAGTATCTTAACCCAATTGTTCTACAAAAGAAAAAACAAAGCCTAAAAAATTACTGTGGTTAAGTTATGAAAAGATATATCTCTAAACAACTGAAAATACAATCTTGATTGTATTTTGCTGGGAATCCAAGCAAACATATGCTAAGAGTTCAGATACTGCCTTTATTTTACTTTACAACAAATGTAACCTAAGCTGGGTGTTGAGATTTCTCGTGTCCCTGTGCAGGTGGTCAGCCAGTGGCGAGCCTGGAATACATGAGGCCCCTGAATTATGCTATTCAGTGCAGTGCCCAGTTCAGAAGAGTTGTACTGTCAGCCAGTATGAAGGGCGGTCCAAGCCACAAGAGCTCATCAGCCCTGACCCCAGGAGGCTACATGGTAGAGGGGCAGGCTATGAGCCCTGGGAAAATTCGAAAAAAGCAGTGGGGTGGAATTTGCCAAAGTCATGATGTCCTACAAAACATGTTCAGAACCCAGGATCCAAAGTGACTCTATGGCTGCAAAGCACTGGACAAAAAACCAGTCAGAAAAGTGCTTTTTAACCTTCTATTTACCCCTGGCAGGAAGCCAAGTGAGCCTTGCTACTGGGCAGTTTAAATCCGGTGTCAGGCCAGATGAGCTTTTGGTAGAACAACTCTCCATATCTGCACAAAGGAGAAAGGAATCCAGGAATTTCAGGTTCCGAAGACCCCTCTCCTTTATCCTGGGGTTTCTGAGAGTCTGGTCACCACTGCTCTCTCTCCGGCCTCCAGGGAATGTGTACCTTCACACCTGTCCTGAGGATCTGGTCCACTTCATGCTCAGGACACCAATGACCTGGATAGAATCTCCTCAGGTCCCAACACAGGATGATATTTTGTGGGCACAGAGGGACCTGAGCTGTTTGCCTCTTAGTTGAAGGTGGAGTCTTTCAAGCAGTAGGAAAAATGTGTATAATTTTAACATACAGATCTAAAAAAGGAATTCACTCATGTGGGTGGGGATGAGTTCAAAAGGGCAAAATTAAAGCAAGTGTGGATGTCACCTACCCAAATTTACTCCAGACAACCTGAAGCACAGTCGCATTAATTTAGAGGGTGCCTTCAGTTGTATAGCTCATATTATACCACAATAAAACCACTTTCTTCTTTTTTTCCCCTTCGGTACCGGGGTCGAACTCACCACTGCGCACTTGCTAGGCAGGCGCTTATGCCACTGAGTTAAATCCCCAGCCCCAAATCCAACTTTTCTAAGTGAAAAGTAGCCCAGATTTCTTTAAGGAGCACTGAAGCAGGGTAAGTTCTTTACCCCAAGCAAAGCACAACAGAGATCTCCAAACCCACTGTACTTTCCCTTACTGTCCTTCAGAACGGATTGAGCAAAAACAAGTCTCACCCTTTCCGGCAGGTAAAAAGTTTAGGAAACTAGGGCTGCAAATTGGCTCCTGAAAAGCCCTAAATTTGTCTCAAGAGCTCCAAGTTGGCTCACGAGAAGCCCTGAAGATGAGGAAAAGAAGCCCGAGACTTAGCCATCACTGTCCTGAGAATGCACTGGGGGTCTCCAAACCTCGGGACCGCAGGTTCCTAAGCGGCCACCTTCCCATTTTACTCAAAATGCCGGGGGCAGTGGGCCCTGGCTTGAGATTTCATTCCTTTCCTCCAGGGCAGGGCAGAGCAGGCAGAGCAAAGCCACTGCAACTGTCCTGTCCAAGTGACTCCCGCAGGGAACACTGGTCCTCTCTGCTGTCCATTTCCTTCCCACTTGGCCCAGGCAGACGCCGAACCTGGCCTTGATTATCTGGATTCGTTTACCAGCACGCCATCCCGACCAGCAGAGAAGCCCTTAAACGAAAAAAATAATTAATTCACGCTTCGACAAAATCGGGAAGGGGAAGAGCAGCGCTGCAGCTTGCGGAAGGGGAGAACCAAAGCCCTGTCACACGCACGGTGTCGCCGGCTTCGGCCACCAGGGGGCGCAGGAGGGGCTGTTTTACGTCAGTTCTGCTTGGCGTCAGGGCTGGGAGGGAGGATTCTCTCCTGGCCTGAGGAAGATGGAGAAATGGCCTCGCCATTCCCAATTTTCAAAGATCCATGTCGGTTACAGGTTTAAAGCAGAATAAGAGCAAAAAAGCAAATAAACATTAAGAAAAAAATTAAGGCATAAAATAAGATTACAGAAACAATTCCAAATATTTTTATAAAATCAGAACAAATAGAAAACTGAGCATCCAATTTGAGCCCCAAATACAAAAGAAAAACATCCAGAGAAAGTATGACGAGTTCGGAGGTAAATGACAGAAGCGGGTTTTGCATTCTGTGCTCACAGGAGGTGACGTGTCAACCCTTTCTCCCCAGTCAGTTAAAGCTCACAGCACCTTACAGGCTGTGTAGGGGGCGCCCTGGACTGTGCACCTCAGACCACTGAACCCAGTGTGCTTGGTGCCTGGGCCATTTCCTTTTGCTAGCACAAGGCCACTAATTCCCAGAAGATTGTCACTTATCAGCATCCATGCTGCTTCCTAACCATCATGCGCCATGTCCAATTCTTTTACCACACGCAAGAACCTAGAAACCCACGCAGGACCAAATCATTCATGATAAGGAGGGAGTCATGCTTTTTAACTTGACATCATCACTTGATGTCAAATAATCAACCAAATCTCAACAATATTACGCAGATTTGAATTTACAAGAGAATGCTTTTTATATCTATTAATGCAGGCAAGTAGGAGATTCATTGGCAAAAAAGTAAAATGAGTTGATTTGAATTGCTTTACTTATGTGGTATTCACTCTGATTACACTGTTCTAATCCACGCTTCCAGCTTGTCCTTTGCTAAGGCATTCAAGGCATATATTTCCCTCCTTTGAAGCAAATTCCGTATCAACAATGCTGGAACAATGCTGTTGGCAGTGGTACTGTGCTTTTTGGTGACAGCATCCAAATTCTCAATCTATCCATATCTTGAGGTCCCTCAGTGGTGAGAGTGCTGAATCCTTGTTAAAATGCTTGTGGATAAACTTTTCATGGGCAACTTTTCCTGTGACTGTGGTCATTTCTGATTTCTTTACCTTGAGGAGGTACAAAGGTTGGATCTACTTGATGCTATAAGATGAGGCAAGTATGTGGTATCTGACACTGTATAACTTATTACATAATCAGCAATTCTGAAATATGCCTCTTATTGGTGTTTAATTGGTGTTTAAATTATTTATCATTTAATGGACATAAAAATTCTGTGTGTCAATCACATATGATGTGCATCCGTAATGGAGTGGGTAACTTTAGTTAGCTAACACAGGCATTATTTGATATACTTAGCATTATTTTGTGGTGAGAATACAGTGTCTACCCCTCTACCAATTTTCCATGAAACATTGTCATTACTTACAATCTCTGTGCTGTATACTCTCACCATTTCTCCACTGTGTTAAAAATGGTTCATGAGAAATCACCTGCACACAGGCTTTATGTGAGCAAAAAGGCTGATTTTCCTCCATCTGGGTGCAGACAGGCTGAGGTTGTGAATGATTTCAGCAGCTCACCAAAGGAGAAGCTAAATTTTTTATAGGGTTTGCAGATAGGGTTATAGCCCCAAGCAATCTGGGTGGAAATTTTGGTGTCAAAGTTCCTAGGACAGTCAGTGCAGGTGTGTTGATAACACTGAACAAAGAATGCATGTCCTGTCCTAAATTTTCTTTATGGCCACCTCTTCTGTTTTTCCAAGGGCCGTGTGACCCATTAGTGGTTCCCTGTTGTTTATGGAAGGCAGCGTGTTTACTAACAGGATCTCTCTCAGGTCAGATGTGGCATCCCTGTGTTTTTGTTTTTATATACTGAGGGGAACAGGAAAACAGAGGATGTTTCTTCTGGCTACTTTGCACATGACAATTGGGGCCTCGTGGGCAACCTAACTGTGGGAGATGGATGAGAAGGAGTCCAGGGGGTATGGTTATGAATGGGTTGTAGCAGGCAGTGCAGAGCTGTGACTGCCTAATGAGCAGTGATGTCATCACAACCTTGGGAAAGTGAGCGAGTGAATGGGGTATCTTGAGTATTCTGGTACCATAATGGTCACCTGAGACCAGTAAGCATAGACCGTAGTTACAGTGGTGGGGGAGTAGATGTCTTAGTGACATTCCAGAAGACAGATTGTGGGGAACACAAACAAGGTCACAGTTATAGGGCCATGTTTGGGCTTAGTTGTTCTCTTGCATGTAAAGGCATTAGCAAAATAGCACTGGAGAGGTCGGGCTGTGTGTCCTGACTGAGGGTTTTTTGTTTTGTCAGTGATAGGGAAAGTGGCTGAGGACGTTCTGTTGAGTTGGAGTGGGCCCTTCATTTGACACTGGTGGTGATACAGACCCAGACGTGAGGAGGGACTGAAATGGCCATGCAGGTTACTGTAGACACAGAAACACAGAGCCTGAAATTTCTGGCTAAGGAAGGGTTAGGCCCATTTAAGAAGGAATGAGTTAACTGCAGAATCTTGGAGAAATAACTAGGGATGATAAAGAGAAGTTGGGGTACAACTGTGGGGCATCCTGAAAGGAAGAAGAGAGCAAAGCAGGCCAGAGGACAGAGATAAGGCAAGGGGAGGGACCTCAATAGGGAAAAAATGAGTGTGAGAGCATGAAAATAGATTCCTTCCCAAAGGCAACAGACAACCAAGCTGGAGTCCCTACAGAACTGAGAGTGAAACCCGCAGGAAAATTCATGAAAAAGGAGCACTTCTATCTGGGTAAAGAAGGACCAGCATGGGAAATGTCAAAGCAGATGAGTGAGGGAAGTAGATGAAGCAGGAGATGCAGGGCAAGGCGTTGAAGCTTCTTGTGGAATTTGGGTCAGTCTGAAGGAAGCAGGGGAGAGTCCTTGCAGTTTCCATGAGGAGGTAAGGTCAGGAGAAGACAGCAGGACAGTTTGGTGCTGGATTGGTGTCCCCGCTGCAGAAGTCTTGAAGAAGAACAGCTGTTGGGACATCACCGCTAAACCTCCTGCCTCCACTGGAGCTGTAGCTCTGGGGGGTTAAATCTTCAGTGAGGCCGTTCTGTAGCCATGCTACCCTTACAGGGGTGAGTGTCAGGAGAGGGCAGGAGAAGGTGAGCATCGTGTTGAATTTCTTTTCATGTCTGTCACAGAACAGGGCCATAGTGACCGACGGGTCTGGCTTCTGGGCTGAGGTTCAGCCTGAGCAGAAAGGTGTGGCCATAAAATAGCCCAAATGCACTGTATCCCACAAGTTCCTGGGAGCAACTTGGGTGGAAAGGTGGGGTGATCAGGAGCAGGAAACCCTGTTTATTTGTATGAAAATTGAATGGTTCGGGGGGCTTGGAAAGACTAAGGTGGGGACTTTTTAGAGCCTATTTTAAAGACTGAAAGGACAAATAATGGAAAAACTTGGGATCTAAAGACTCAGTGGATTCTCTCTTTACAAGTTTATGGAGGGATTTAGTGAAAATAGTAAACCCAGAGAGAAAAGTTTCTTGTTATGACAAGAAAATAAAAGGGCTGTTTGCTGTTGGGGTTGGGATCCAGAAGAACAAGTGGATGCACTCTGGAAGTAGAACTCAGGTATGTTTTGGGGAATGATGCCCAGGAAGGTGGTGGACAGGGAAGTGATTTTGGCTTTCAAGGGAGAAGTGTGATATCCCCTGGAATCTAGATGCTGCAATACTAAGAGGGTGCCTTTCCAGGAATACTCATGAGCAGGGCTTAAGAGAAGCTCACCTACATATTGCCAGAAGTGAGGAGACAAACTGAAAAGAAAGTGAATTGTGTACAAGAGCTGACCGAAGTAGTGGGGCTGTGCTGAAATCCCTTAGGCAAAATGGTCCAGGTAAACTGCTGGGACTGTCAAACGTTTGGGTCTGTTGAGGCAAGGGTGAAGAAGCTGTGAGTAGGGTGCAGAGGAATAGGAACAAAAGTATCTTTTACATCTAGGACAGATTAATGAGTGGTAGATGGGCGGATGGGGGACAAAAGTAGGTAGGGGTTTGGTACCACAGAGAGTATGATAAGGATTATCTGGTTGACAGCATGGAGATATTGCACTACCCTGTAAGAAGAAAAGGGAGTGGATGGGACTTAAAAGATGTGTCACAGTAGGTGACGAATAACAGGCTGTGTGCCCCATAAAACTTGGATCAGGGATGGGTATTATTATTGGGCAGGGTAAAATCTGTTCAGATTTGAGAGAGACAGTAAGTGGTTACTGGAATGAAACCAGAGATGGGGTGGAAGTATCCCAGACTCAGAGGTTTAGATGGAAGCCTGGGGGTTCAGGAACAGGAAAGGGCTGATTAGCATGACTATAAGGGATGGTTCTGTCCCAGCCATTTACAGAGAAGCTGACAAATTGGTTAAAAGGACTCACCCTAAACAGGGAATGAGACAAGTGAGAATGACTAAAAATGAGTGTGGACAGAGGTGTTGTACATAATTTTCACCAGATTGCAGGTGTTTTAAAAGGTCTGGAGATGTTGTTTTAATGCCCATAACAGTAGTTGGAACTGGAGGAATTGGGTCTTGGGAAGAAGCCAGTGTGTGTTATGGTTGACACACTGTGTTAACTTCAGAAATTTAGAAGTTTAACTGAAGGACTCAGCAGGGAGCCAGAATCCTTACTTTGTAAACATTCTCATCCTGTGCAGCAGGAGGGCAAGGAGATTTTGTGAGTGCTATACCCGTCCTTGGGGGAGAGGGTGGCTATCATAGAATAAAAGGGAGGAAAGAGGCTTGCTTTACTCCCTCTTGGTTCTGGTTTCCTTGCTATCTTTTGTCTCTTTAAGTGTTGCTCCTGTGCCACATCACCCTGCCCTGGAGTCAGCTGGTTATGGAATGAAACCTCCACAAACAGTGAGCTAAATAAACCTTTCCTTCCTTAGTTTTGGGTGTTAGGTATTTTGTCCCAGGAAAGAATTTGGCATCAGGAGTGGGTCCGTTTATGTGACTATACCTGACCATGTGGGTCAAGAACTTTTGGGAATGGCTTGTGGGAAGAGTTTGGAAAAGATCAGAGATGTCACCTGAAAGGCAGCACTGAAACACCTTAAACTGTTCTGTGTAAGAGGTTCTGGTCACAGCTCAGAAGGCTGATAGAAATTCCACCAGTAAAGACCAGGCTCAGAGGTTTCTATTGCAATGAAAGACTGCATTGGCTTCTGAACTCCAGATGATGTGTGTTCTTCCTTAGCAGGAAGTATTTCTGCATGTTGTTCATATCCAGAGACTGCTTGAGACTCAGATTAAGGACAGTGAACTAGTTAACTGGGCAGAAGAAATTTCAAGGCAGTTGAGTATTCAGGCTGTTCATGGCTATTGTTGGGGATTTTTGGTTAGATCTATTCAGAATCAAGGACAAACAGTAGAGCAGAATAATTTAAAGTGTGAATTTGGTGAGAAAGGAAGTTCCCATAAATCTGTGGACTGTAAAGATAGAGCCCAAGTGATCTCAATTGCTGAGAAGAAACAAGTGAATCCAAACATGGCCTGAGGGAAACACACAAAGCAGCAAGTCTCCATCATTTGCAGCTATAAAACTGCAAAACCAAAAGACTTTGCTTTGAAGAGAAAGCTGAAGAATATCACGTTCCTGAATGGTGGCAGTATAGAAAATTTGTTCCTCAGAATTGTATGCAGAGTGCCCAGCAATCTAAGCACTCAACACCTCCAGCCAAGAGAGGGGAAAGTCTGGCTATTGCTCCAACTGGCAGCAGAATTTGGCATCAACAATGTGGTGCTGATTTATGTATATACAGAATGCAAGAGTTCTGAGGTGAAAACGGCTCCCACCTTGATTTTAGAAGGCCTGAGATACCTGGCGGTGTACCCCAAGAGGGCAGTGTTTGAAGGTGTGAGTGTGAAGCCACAAGTGCAGTGACCCAGAGGTTTGGAAAAGCCACAAGTGTGGATCATGTAAGGAAATATGCAAAGCGGGAGCAAAGCAGGCCTGAGAGAGAAGCTCCGGGTGCTACAACCACCCCACGCTTCATTGGGCTGGAGCCACTCAAGTCTTTTGGAGCTCAAAATCTGCCACAGATTGCCTCACATGGTGACATGAAACCACGGGGCTTAATGTTTGCCCTGCTGGATTTTGCACTTCCTTTGGTCCCAATCCTGTGTATTCCCCTGTTTTAAACTTTTGAAATGGAAATGTTTATCTTGTTCCATTGAATTTTTAAAGTGTTTTACTTTGGTTTTATTCAATCAGGGATTTGCAGCTGAGAGTTTGCTTTAAATCTCAGTGGAGACTGGGACATGAACTTTGAAGCAACATTAAAACTGTTAGGACTGTAGCAAGTCTCCAAGGTAGACTAAATGCTTTTTTCATGAGGGAACATCCATGAGCCTTTGGGGGACCAGGGACGAAATATTATGGCTCTAATGTAATATAATGTTAATAGAATTAATATTGGTTCTTAAGGATTTTTAAACTGTGTAATAATGTTCAAGTTGTAACTTGATAAGAATAAGCATGTCTTGTATTGTATCTGGAAACAAGTTTAAAGAAATGTGTCTGGTTTCCAAGTGAAGAAGGGGTGGATTGTAATGGGTGATAGATACATTGTGTGAACTTGAGGATTTTGGAAGTTTAACCAAGAGACTAAGCAGAGAGCCAGGATCCTTACTTTGTAAACATCCTCATACAGGATGCATGAAGAAGGCACAGAGATTCTTTTGAGTGCTGCACTCACCCTGGGGATTGAGGGGGTTGAGTGTTGCATACAATAAAGGAAGAGAAAGAAGTTTCCTCTTCCCACTTCTCAGTTCCCATTGTTTTCCTGTCTTCTGCTGTTTGAAGTATTGTCACTGCACCATTCAACCCTGCCTTGAATCCAGCTGGTTGTGGACTCAAACCTTCAGAAACTATAAGCTAAATAAACCTCTCCTTCTTTTATTTTGGGTCTTGGACATTTTCTCCCACCAATGATAGAAAAGTGATTAAGAAAGAACTTGATACTAGGAGTGGGACCATTGCTGTGACTATACTTGACAATGTGAGTCAATAATCTTTGGGAAAGACTTGTAGAAGAGTTAAGATGTCACATCAAGAGTAGTACTGAGCCAGGGATTTAGCTCAGCAGCATAAGCACCTGCCTTGAAAGTGCAGGTTCATGAGTTCGTGAGTTTGTGAGTACTGATATGACTTAGGATGTTCTATATGGGATATTCTGCTCAGAGCTCAGAAGATCAGAATGCTGATAGTAATCCTGTCAGTAAAGACCAGGATCAGGTGTTTCCTGCTTGGAAAGACTGCAGTGGTTGTTGAACTCCAGACAGTGTGTATTATAGTTTGGCAGAAAGTTTATGTGCATTTTGCTTATGTCCAGAGACTTTGCCTAAGACTGAAATTGAAGGGGGTGGAGTAATTAATCTGGCAGAAGAAATCTCAAGGCAGCCAAATGTTGAGGTTGTTGCATGACTATTGTTGAGGTCTTATAGCTAGATTTATGTTGCAAGCCAGCAGGAAAAAGCCTAGCAGGATGATTTAAAATATTGTGAGTTTGGCCAGAAGGGAAGCTCCAATAAAGTGGTGGACTGTAAAGATAGAGTTAAGGAAATAGCGATTGCTGAGAAGAAACAGGAAAATAGCAAATATGGCCTGAAGGCATCACAAAAAAGCAGCAAGTCTTAAACCTTTACAACTTCAAAACTTTAAAAGTAAAAGACTTTGCTTTGAAGTGAAAGGGGCAGACCACTATGTTCCAGAATGGCAGAAGCATAGAATCTTTGTTCTTCAGAATTGGATTCAGAGTGCCCAGTGATCCAAGCACTTGGCCTTTTCTCTCCTGAGGTTTGTCTATTCATAGAGGACTCTGTTCTGTTCTATTTCTCTGTGTTAGTAACTCTGGAGGAGAGTAAAGAAAGCCAACAGCATTCCCCAATAACTGCGTGGACCCCCTTCCAGGACATTTCCCTGAGGTGACCTGGCTCCTCTCCGTGCTAGTCCTGTGAGATGTTTATTAAAATTGGGGCATGAGGAAATGCTCTCTCCCAGAACACAGAAATGAAGATCTGACAGCAGCTTTATTTTCCTTAACCAAGCAACTTCTTGGAAAACAGATCCCTGCTGGTTAAGCCTCAACTCTGGATGCCCCAGGCAACTTGTTAGTATTAATGATGTTGCAATTAAAAAGTTTTCATTACATAAAGTCAGTCACAAGCACCTGCCTCTTCTGCTGAGGTCTCAGGAGAATAAGTTATGAAAGGTCTCAGGTGGGTTTTTAGCTCAATTCTCCTAGGCACTCTGGACTGTAAGGAGACCTCAAGCTCCCTTAGGGGCAAATTGGCAACAGTGTAATAAAAGAAAATCTGACAAAAAGTTTGTTTTCTCCTGAGGCCAGAAGCAACTCCTACACAATGCTGGAATCATGCTCCTGTTACTGAACACCTTTTGTCTCTATACTGGGAGGTGGAAGACAGTGGTGTGCTCATTATTTTGAAGTAGAAAAGTGTAATGAGCCTTGGGAGTGTGAATGGATTCATTTAACTCTCACATTTACACTGCGCAAAGCTCCTCCACACATTATTGGCTGTTGGAATAAATACCAATAATTTCACAGACTGGCTTATTCCCCTGATGTGAATGCTGACACTGGTATCAGAATAGTATAACTCCATATTCACAATTTACCTGTTCTCCAGTATTTTTATTATGTCACAGCATATATAGCAAAATTATCACTGCACCAAAAAATAATTGAGCATTTTATTGAGTGTGAAAACACATGTTATTCACTGTTTTAATTACAGTAAGTTATACAAATGCTTAAAAGTTATAATGAGTGATACTTATTTATAAAGCCCAATAACTAAGGTTGGAATATCCTTCACACACAAAAAGCAGAAAACTTTATCAGTTTGGTAAGACATTAAGTAGATTCCATGAAATACACAAACATCCTTGCATGAATGTAACTGGTTTATTTCAGGTAAAGTATTTGCATGTCAGCCCTCACACAAGGAATATACTGATCATCTTGGAGAATTTCAAGGACAAGACAAGTTTAGTCAGGCATCTCTCTTTCCTGATACTTCAACAAGTATATTCTGGGTCAAATTACTTTTACTATTTTCTATTTAGCATCCCACCTTCCCAACTGCTGGAACACAATTTTTAAGTCATAATTTTCAGTTTCCTATAAGATCATGTCACACAGCGCAGCATGGGGAGAAAGGCTCCCTGAGGCTCAGCTGACCTGAGCGCAGCCCAGCCCTGTAGTGGGAATGTCTGTGCAAGGAGGCTGAAGCTGGGGACTTTTATTTGTGAAGAGGGGAGAATCTGAAGCCGCTGTGTCCAAGGCCCATTGGTCTCAAAGCCCCCAGCTTGGCATCAGCTCATTGGTGAAGATGCACTGGCTTCAGTGAGGTGGCATGAATTCCTCTCCTCCCTTTCTTGTGGTACTGAGAATTGAATAAAAAGCTTCTGCACTCTCCACCCCAGCCTTATTCATGTTTTATTTTATTTTTTCATCTGGAATGAAACTCAGGATATTGGGCTTGTCAGATACCGGACAAGCACTGTGCTGCTGAGCTACATCCCCAGCTCGATTCTTTCAAATTTGGAGACAGGGTCTCACTAAGTTTCTCAGTTGTACAGATTACAATGAAACTGGAATCATGCCTCAGCCTCCCAGAATGCTAGGATTGCATAGTGCTGCCACGCCTGCCTGATTTTCCCTTCTTCACCTCCCAGCTACAATTTTATCTGGCATGAAAAAGAATAATTTTTATTCAGGTATGGGCCTTTTTTGTAACTGTCTGACTCTACTATGTATGAATAAACATTTTAAGTGTAAATCTATTGTATAAATCTTCAACCAATGAAAATCTGTTGAATGATTTCACACAGAAAATAATGGATTTTTAAATACATTTATAATATTTTAAATTAATTTTACTAGTATATTTTAAATATACACAATGTTCACATTCCTCATAGGGAATTTGTACCCATACATGATATATCTTGATTCCACTTTTTTCCCATTCCCCTCCTTTCCTTATTATGAAGGCTTTCTTACCATTGTATCATCCTTTCTCATTCTTTTCATTTCTCTTCCTTCATTTTCCTGTCCCAAAACTAATTTTCAAACATACTAGATGAGAACATGTCACTCACTTTAAATACAGCTTACTCTTATCTTACCAACAAACTTATATTAACTCACTAGTAACCTGTTTGAATTTTTAAAAAATCACTCCTCAGGGCCCTGATGAGAGGAATTCAAATCAGGGGATGATCCCCCTCTGAGGAAAGCTCCCTCTACGCCCTCAGGCAGCTGTTTTAATTTCCTCATATACTTGCAATTCGAAAGGAAGTTGACCGTGGGAGCAAAGGCGCCTTCTCTGGATATCATGTCCGTTGTAATGACTGTGTTGTGAGCTGTACTGCAAGTGGACTGATATGTGCACAATTCAAAAAAGTTTTCTTTCCACAGTAAGTAACCCTCTGCACCTAAACATGCTCTAGCTATGCCTTTCCAGTCATTTGGAGCTGTAACGAGTTGTCCTAGGAGCTCTATGAAACCCAAGGTAAAGGGGGCAGTGGGGCCATAGGTGAGGGCAGCTTGTTTTAATTATTTAGGGGCTTAAAGGGTACAGCTTTATGAAGACATATAACTGATACCGGGATACTGGGGACTCAACGTTCAGTGACAGGAAGACATGTTGAAAACTACCCATGAACTCCCCTTCTTCTTTTAGAATTGGCTTCTTTTAGAGTCAGTTGCAAGGGAGAGAGACAAAATGGCTCCACTCTCTGAGAGGCGGGAAGTTCCAACCTGTGAGTTGAAAAAGGCAGAAATTGCCGCTTGTGGCTCAGGTAAAGTTATCGGGTGCAGTGATGTGGAGTTTGCAGCACAACACTCCTGCAGTGGAGAAGGGTCCTTTTTGTCCCCCACAGTTCTTTCCTCATCTAATTGAGCAAAGCTGCAGGGCTCACACTCTCTAGGGGTTGCTGTTGCTCTTCCATCTTTTCCTGCTCAGGATTTGATTTTAAAATAGTGCCAAGCCAAATTCCCTGTGGTCATCTCATCAAGCTTACAACCATTCACACACTGTTTAATCTAACTCCCCCCCCCAAAAAAGTAAATACAGGAATAAAGACTACAAGAAACATTTCTATAAACATCTGTGGTTCTTCAGAACTTCTTTACCCCAAGTTTTATACCCAATATGGGCTCAGGATTGATGGTATTAATGAGCTCAATATTGAGAATATTGATACACCTCTCTCCGTTTCATGTGAACACT
Organism: Hydrochoerus hydrochaeris; assembly: GCA_004027455.1. NCBI lineage: Eukaryota > Metazoa > Chordata > Mammalia > Rodentia > Hydrochaeridae > Hydrochoerus > Hydrochoerus hydrochaeris. The sequence goes on from PVLA01011185.1 coordinate 34,574, forward strand.
GGAGGTGTCCTCATATACTAAGTGATGAACTCCCTCATGGCCTGAGTTTGTGTTCAGGTGCCATTTTTTCATGGCCCATGTGGCTCTAGAGATTCCCAGGATAAGGACCTTAAAGGTCAGCGCGAAGGTGAAGAAATAGACAAGACACAGAAAGCTGGGGTCAGGTGGAGCGCTCTCCTGATGGGAGGAAAGGAACTGTTCAACCAATGCAATTCATTTATTCACACATTCAGCAAGTTAGTGCCTTATGAACCCCCGTAGTATAGCAGTCTGCATGCATGACAACCGAAGAGCTTGGTGTTTTCCGCACTGGAGCAGCCTGTTCAAGTGGCTGACTTGGGTCCTCTGTGTTCCCAGGACCAACCTTGCTCCAGCCCCACACATGGGATTGATTTCCAGCTTCAGCCACTCCCAGCAGAGGCACAGTCTCTCCTGGAATGGGGTACATCATGCTTCTTTTGAGGAGGTGGGAGACCTCAGGAAAAAACTTGCACCTCCCAGAAAGCCACTGACCCATATCACGAGTATGAGCCCAACTTTGCTTTTTTTCTAGAGGGATAATTTAAGTATTCTTTCAATTCCTCAAAGTGTTCCTTTATTTGAGGATTGTATTCCTGCTCTTTACTTGCTCAATTAAGATAATTTAAAAACTTTTGAGTATTTGTGAGCATTTATCATGTGACAGTGTAAAAGGAAAAGAGAGCACGTTTAACTTTGGGAACCCTACTGATAGGGCTGAGCTTGGATAAACTATTTGGTCCTGAAAGTTACAATCTTATTAAAAGTACAATTTTTAGTTATAATTCTTCTGACTCCTTTACCTGTCTTTTATTTCTTCCATCTTATTTCACTTTGACTTAAAAAATAGCTTGGGACATTGACTTGTGCTTCTCTAGTCGTGGATTTTGTGAGTAACCTAATGAGAAATAAATTAAGTAGAAATAAATAAGGCCTATTGTTGTAAATGTTATATAAATAAAACATCTCAGGTGCCAACAATTAAGTTAAACTACTAAAGCATTTACCAAGTTTACACTGAAGTTCTTTTGGCTTAACAATTTATACAAATGTATTTGTGTCTTTTAAATGTGATTCTTTGGTTGTTTATATATAAAAGTAGTTTATGATATATTGTCAAGATAGATTTGATTTTTAATATGTTTGAAGATATGTATTTTACAGGAACTCTATATCTAAATACTTTTCTTATAATATAATTTCATTAACCATAGGCCAAAAGTTAGAATAAGGTAGTAAGTTGTTTTTGGTACCAGGGATTGAACTCATAACTTCTTGCTTGCCAGGCAGGCACTTATGCCAGCGAGCTAAATCCCCAGCTAACCTAGTAAATTTTAAGAAGACTGCAGCTCATATTCACTTGTCACTGGTGGATAACTAAAATTAATGAGATATATTTGTATAAATATAAAAATAAAGATATATCCTTCTTTGAAAGTTTAACTAAACTGTATTACAGAAGAATTCTTTTGTTTTGCTATAAAAGCTATTCATATAGAATTGATAGCTGTGAGATATATAGTCTGTTAATAAATATATTTATGTGGTCGAATACTAATAATTTGGAATCTAAAGGGCTGAGTTCTTTTCAACAATAGGTAAATTACTTCTGCTTTCATATCTAGATTTTGCTTAAACTAGATATTTAAAATACAGTTCTTCTAAATAATTTTGTCTTTATAGAACACCTTTGCAATTTTCAGAAAAAAGAAACTGAGAACTTTTCCAACATCAAATTGTTTTTGAGGTAAATGAGACTACTTACTACATATAAGCAAAGACTGAAGTCTACAGGTATGTGTTGTTTTAATTTAGCAGAATATTTTTGTTTAACAAGTTTAATTTTAGCTTCCTAATCTCCACCCTAAAGTAGGTCAAAAAAAGTCCCACCGTTTTTTTCAAATGCTGGTAATCTATGTATAGATTTAAATTTATGATATTATATCACTTTATAATGATTTAAGACTTTTTTCAAAATATCACATATCTTAGCAAGATAGTTTGAAGCAAAATATTTCTTTTTTAATTTTTTTTATTTTAAAGAAAATAAAACAAAAGAGGACAGATCTAAGTGGATCAGAACAATGTAAGCAACACAGCACTTCACAAGACAATTGGATATTACCAGTAGCTATCATAATGTCTCTTTCTTTGAAATAATTGAGCTTAGCTTTACACACAAAATAGAATAAAAACACTCAAGAGAATGAAACTTTTGCAAGCCATTCTGAACCAAATAACCGAAGATGAATAATGGCTGCTATATTCTCATTTTCCATAAAAAATTTTTTATGCCATAATACATATTAAAATCCAATAAGACACAATGTGATAGAACCAATGGTAATAAAAAAACAAGACCATGGTAGGATTTCAGAGCAAGATGATATTAAATCAACAATGGCTGCCATATTGTCTTTCCCTCAAAGTAACTATTCATACCAACACATATATTAAGATCAAACAAAACATAATAAAACCATTCCAACCAATGAATGAAAACATAAAATTCAAACCAATATAATGGTGAACCATGATTACCATAAAATCTTCTGTACTCTTACCATTTCTTACACTCCATTTCTTACACTAAGGAGGAGACTATACAGTATTTATACATGTGAGTTTGATTTATTTCACTTATGAATATAGATTCAAGTTGAATCCATTTATTTATAAATATCTCAATGTGATCATTCTTTATAGCTGAGTAGTACACCATTGTATAAAAGTACCACAATTTTTTTTATCCATTCCTCGGTTGATGGACACTTAGGTTGTTTCCAAGATCTGGCAATTACAAATTGTGCCACTATAAATATGGGTGTGCATATATCACTGTGGTAAGATGTTTTCAGATATTCTGGGAATATGCCTAAGAGTGGAATATCTGGGTCAAATGAGACCTCCAAACTCAGCTTTTTGAGGAATCTCCACCTCCACAGTGGTTGTACCAATCTACACTCCCACCAACAGTGCAGAAGAGTTCCTGTTTCCCCACAGCCTCTCCAACATTTATTGTTGGTAGTTTTGTTGATCCTGGCCATTCTTTCTGGAGTGAGATGGTATCTCAGTGTGGTTATAATTTGCATTTCTCTAATGACCAATGATGATGAACATTTTTTCATGTATTTATTTGCCATTCGTATTTTTTTATCTGAGAACTGTGTGTTCATCTGGGATGCCCATTTTTGGATTGGGTCTTTGAATTTCGGGGGTCTGATTTTTTTTTAATTCTTTATAAGTTCTAGACAGAAGTCCTTTGTGTGAGGGACAGTTCACTAAGACTTTTTCCCAGTTTGTGAGTTTTCTTTTCACACTGCTGGAGATTTCTTTTCACAGGCAGAAACTCTCTAATAAGACACGATCTCAATTATTGATTCTGGGAAGTATTTCCCATGCAGTTTGGTTCTTGTTCAGGAATTCTCTACTTACCCCAATGTCCTCAAAATTTTTACCTTCTTTGTCTTGCAAAAGATTTAGTGTTTCTGCTTTAATATTTAGATCTTCAATCCATTTAGATATTTATTTAGCACATGGTGATAGGCATGGGTCTAATTTTAGTTTTTGGCATATGGAAAGCCAGTTTTTCCAGCACCATTTATTAAACAGAGTATCTTTCTTCCAGTGAACATGTTTGGCCCCTTTATCAAAGACAAGGTGGTTGAATGTTTTTGTAGTTGTATCTTCTAATCTATTCCATTGATTTTCAGGTCTGTTTTTATTCCAATACCATGTTGATTTTATTACAGTAGCTTTGTAGAATAACTTCAAGTCAGGGATTGTGATTCCTCCTGCCTTGGCTTTGCTGCTTAGAATTGCCTTTGCTATTCTAGGTCTCTTCTGGTTCCAGATGAATTTTAGGAGTGATTTCTCTAGATTTATGAGGTATGTTAGTGGTATTTTCATTGGGATTGCATTGAATGTGTATAACAATTTTGGGAGAATGGACATTTTTGCAATATTTATTCTTCCTATCCATGAACAAGGGATGTCTTTCCATTTTCTGAGGTCCTCTTTGATTTCTTTTTTCAAAGTATTATAATTTTCCCTCTGAAACTCTTTTACAACTTTTGTCAGATTAATTCTTAAGTATTTCATTTTTTGGATGTTAGTGTGAGGGGTGTGGTTTCTTTTATTTCTATCTCAGTGATTTTATTGTTAGTGTATAAGAATGCTATTGATTTTTGAGTATTGACTTTGTATCCAGCTACATTGCTAAATTCATTTATTATATCTAGGAATCTTTCAACAGAGGTTTGGGGGTCTTCTATGTAGAGTATCATGTCACCTGCAAATAATGATAATTTTACTTCTTTTCTTATCTTTACTCCTTTTATTTCTCTCTCTTGTCTAAGTGCTCTGGCTAGTATTTCCAGTACTATGTTGAATAGGAGCAGTGATAAGGGACATCCTTGTCTTGTGCCTGATTTCAAGGTAAAGGCTTTCAGTTTTTGGCCATTTAATATGACACTGGCTGTTGGTTTGTCATAGATGGCCTTTATCATATTGAGGTAAAGACCATCTATTCCAATTCTCTGTAAGGTTCTTATCATGAAGGGGTGTTGGATATTATCAAAAGCTTTTTTGCACCTATAGAAATGATCATGTGATTCTTACTTTTGGCTCTATTGATATGGTGGATTACATTTATTGATTTACATATGCTGAACCATCCCTGCATGCCTGGGATGAATCCCACTTGGTTATGGTGAATTATCTTCTTGATGATTTGCTGCATCCTGTTTGCCAATATTTTATTGAGAATTTTTACATATATGTTCATTAAGGAGATTGGCCTGTAGTTCTCTTTTTTAGTTGGGTCTTTCTCAGGTTTTGGTATTAGAGTGATATTTGCTTCCAGGCATGACTTAGGGAGAATTGCTTCCCTTTCCACTTTATTGAAGAGTTTGAGGAGTGTCGGCATTATGTCTTCTTTGTATTTCTTGTAGAATTCTGCAGTGAATCCATCTGGGCTTGGGCTTTCCTTTTGTTGGTAGGGACTTGACTACATTTTCAGTTTCATTAATAGAAACTGGGTTATTCGGCAGTTTTACATCTTCTTGATCCAGCTTTGGTGGTTCATATGTTTCTAGGAATCTGTCCATTTCTTCTATGTTATCAAACCTATGAGAATAGAGGTTTTTGAAATAGTTGTTGGTGATCTTCTGTATTTCCACAGGGTCAGTAGTGATTTCTCCTTTTTCATTCTGTATTCCAGGAATTTGAGTCTTTTCTTTCCTTTTTTAAATTAGGTTGGCTAGGGGCTTGTCAATTTTATTTATTCTTTCAAAGAACCAACTCTTTGATTTATTGATTCTTTGTATTGTTTTCTTAGTCTCTATTGCATTAATTTCTGCTCTGATCTTTATAATGTCCTCCCTTCTTTTGGCTTTGGGCTTGGCTTGCTCTTCTTTTTCTGTTTGGGGTATAATATCAGGTTGCTTATTTGTGTTCATTCTATTTTCCTAATGTGGGAACTCAGTGCAATAAATTTTCCTCTGAGGACTGCTTTCATTACATCCCACAGATTCTGGTAAGTTGTATTTGTATTTTCATTTGCTTGTAGATATTTTTAATTTCTTCTTTAATTTCCTCTGTGACCCACTGATTGCTCAAAAGTGTATTATTTAATTTCCATGTGTTTGTGGGGTTTTTCCAGTTACTTTTACCATTAATTTCCAGTTTCATGGTGCTATGATCCAATAACATGCATGGGATAATTTCAATTCATTTGCATTTACTTAAATATGTTCTGTGGGCTAGTATGTGGCCTATTTTAGAGACTCATCCATGTACTGCTGAGAAGAATGTATATTCTGATGTTGTTGGATGGAACACTCTGTATACGTCTATCAAATCCATTTGTTCACAGGTGTGATTCAGTTCTGTTATTTCTTTGCTGATTTTCTGTCTAGTTGCTCTATCCCTTTGAGTCAATGGTGTGTTAAGTTTTCCTGTTATAAGTGTGTTATTGCCTATTTGATTGTTCATTTCTGTTAATACTTGTCTTGTGTAGTTGGTGCTCTGGAATTGGGTGCATATATATTTAAGATTGTTATCTCTTCCTCTTGCAGTTTTCCCCTAACTAGTAGTGACCTTCTTTATCTTTTTGGACCATTCTTGGTTTGAAGTTCACATGGTCTGCAAACGGAATAGCTGCCCCTGCTTTTTTTTTTAGTTCCTTTTTCATGGAGTATTACTTTCTATCCTTTGACTTTCAGTCTATGTCCTTTTGGGTCAGATGGATTTTTTGTAGACAGCATATGTTTGGATGTTGTTTCTTTATCCATTCTGCCAGTTTGTTTCTTTTAATTGGTGAATTGAGACCATTTACCTTAATAGTTATAACTGTCATATACTGGTTTATTGTTGACATGTTATCATTCTGATGTTGTATCTTATCTTTCCATTCTGTTTAATCGTCTGTGTTGCTTAGTGATTTTTTCCTATGTGTATCTAGAATGTCTTTCAGTCTTCTTTGTAAGGTTGGTTTGGTGATCATGAAGTTCTTCAGCTGTTCTTTGTCATGACAGTATTTTGTTTCTCCATCCATTTTGAAGGACAGTTTTGTAGGGTACATTAGTCTGGTTTGGAAGTCGTTTTCCTTTAGGATCTGAAACACTTCACTCCTTGCTCTTATTGACTCCATTTTTTGTGTTGAGAAGTCTGCTGTGATTCTGATAGGTTTTCCTTTATAGGTGATCTGTCTTTTCTGTCTAACTCCTTTTAATATTCTATCCTTATGTTGGATTTCTGGGATGGTGATTATTATATGTCTGGGTGTAGTTTTGTTTTGGTTATGGCTATTTGGAGTTGTATATGCTTCACTACTCTGTATGTCAGTTTCCATATTCATGTTTGGGAAGTTTTCAGCTATTACTTCTGTCAATAGTCTCTTGATATCATTTGTGTTGTCCCTTCTGTTTCATTTATCCCTATTAATCTTATGTTGTTTTTCTTTGCATCATCTTTCAGCTGTTTAATTGTTATTTCCTGATTTTTTGTTATTTTTAGAAGATCTTTCCTTTCCTATTCACTAGCTGCAATCTTATCTTCCAGGTCTGAGATTCTACCTTCACTTTCATTGATGTGGTTTTTGCAACTTTTAATAGAGTTTTTGATTTCCTGTATATCTCTTTGAATTTGCTTAATGCATTCTGTTTGTCTCTTAAACTGTTCATAAAAGGATTCTATCATTTTGCTTTGTTTCTCTAATTTTTTTAGCTATGTCTTTGTTGGATGCATTCAGTATTTCTTTTACTACTTTTATCATTTCTTCTTTTACCTGGGAGATTATTTCTGATTTGAATTCCCACATAGCTTCCTGTACTTGTTTCTTTATTTCAGTTGATATCATTTCATGCATTTCAGGTGTATTTGTATTATTTTCTTCTGTTTACAGGGCTCCATAGAAGGTTTTCTTGGGATGGGCTGGAGGTTTGAGATTGCATTTTGGTCTTTCGTTTTGTCATTTTCCTATATTTCTGTGTTTCCAGTGTTGTTCCAAAGCTTTCCTTGGATGTGTTGGAAATCACCTACTGAGCTCTCTGCATCTGGAACTCACTTGGCTTTGGCTCCCCTCGTAGTGGGCCTGGCTCCCCTGGTTGAATGAAGGTCACTGGGCATGGTCCACTCAAGCCCGCTGAACCCCTGGAGCCTAGTCCAGTGACCTAAGGGGGCTGGGCAGGCACCCAGGCCCTGGGATCGATGGTCCCAAACTTTTCCAGGCCTGCCATGGTGAGCTGCAAACTAACCTTGCAGTGTGGCGCCGGCTTCGCAAAATATTTCAGTACATTAACAATGTAATACAAAAAAATAAAGCAAAAATCTCTAGTTTTACATGTTTAAAATGTTTCCTTAACATTGATTTGCTCTTGGTAAAAATTTTAAAAGTAAAGAATAGGTATTTTACTTCCATAAAAATAGTTCTCTACTGACTTTTGTTAGACTTTTATTGCTCAAGAAAATCAAATGTTAATGAGTAAGGAGTTACCTAGACATCTATTTATATCTTCTTAAGGATAATGTCTGGTTTATAACTCTGATTGGATAATGTAATGCTAAAATGCTATGTATCATGCTTTACTTCATTTGAAAGTCTATTTTTTCTGAGCAAAACTCTGTCATTGCCTTAATATGCTGAAAATGTGACTAATTAATGTTGCTGAGTTATCACCTTGTACATCATTTATACTCAACAAGGGTCATGTTCTTTTCAGCAGTAAGGGGTAAACATGCTTTATTTAATCTCATCGCAGAAGGTATTTTTAGAAATAAAGACATCAATAAAAGATGAGTTAAAGACTATGTTAAAATATTTTCACAGTCACACTATGTGTAAATACCTAAAAACTAACTCATAGTAGAAAGCACATTTAAGATGCAATAAAAATATGTGTTCTGAGGTGGAAAAATTTGCCTGCTCTCCAAATTTAGTCAAATCGTGAATGAATTCATTTCTCATTTTTATGAGCTCTTTTTGTGCTCTTTCTGGGAGGCCAATACATGTACCAGATAATCAGGGCCAGCACCCTGGCTTTGATGACATCTGTATTGTACATGGAGCTGACTAACAATCTGCATTGCAAGTGTAGGGCAAATGGTCTCAGTTGAGCTGTGCTCCTCCTCGAGTAAGATGGCAAACTTCAGCATAATGAGGATTCCACCTAGAAATGCAAGGCTGCCATCTAGCAGCACAAATACGCTTCCCAGGAAGTCAATCATGCTTTCACCTGATGATGAACAGGAAGAGCTGCTTGATCAGGTACAAAATAAGAAGGTGAGCCCAACCTGGGAATCTTGACAACATGCAGGCATGAGCTCTGCCATACCTAGCAGTTTAGTCTGAATTCCTCAGGGCCTCAAAGACTCCAAATATCAGCCTCTTATTCAGAAAGGGCATGGCAACTATTTCATACATCATGATGTGCAAACTTCAGGGCTTTTACTGCATTCTTCTTTAACTGCTGAAGCCAGTGGCACCTTCTCTCCAGGGAATGCACCGTGTGAATGATCTGAACCACAGGGACTGCTGTGCTTGCATTCCTCTGATGCTTACCAGAGCCTCTTCAGAGATCCAGGAGAATTCAGAGCAAAGACACCATCAGCTTTAGCATCTTGAGGAACTGAAAACCAGGGGTGCCTGCACACGGTCATTACCAGTGGCTCATCCAGAGTCACACGTCAGACCGTGCAGCAGACATCTGTCATGCAAATGCTAGTCCAAGCATCACATGACATGCAGTTTGCCTTTTTGTGGTGTTTTTACTATGCCTGACTGGTTAGTAAAGAAGCAACTTTTTTCTCCTCGAAAGACGCATAGCCCACCTTTTTCAACTGTGAGAAGAAATATGCCTCTATGATTTGGAGGGTCACTACTGCCAGCGTGTCTAACTGATTCTGTTCAGTAAGAATTGAGTTACTTTTTTCTCTGAACATATTAGAGAGATGTAGGGATAGAGCACAGTAGTAGATGAGGGAAGTAGTCATACTTGCTATTCCTGCACCGGAAGCAGTGGAAATACTCAGACCAACAAGCATGAGTGTTTAACAGGTCCCTACTTGGCCAGACCAGGCTCTAGTGGTGACAGGAAGGCTCAGGCTTTGCAGGGCAATGTCTGTTTCAGGCCCAAGGTATGTCAATGAATAAGTGCTGGTCCAGTTAATGGGGAAGAATAGGGAAGTGGATATGCCACAAAGCAAACAGACACCTTGTCTGTGTAAGCAGAATTGGTTATGGATGTTAAAGTGTTGTGAGAGTTTTTTTGTTTTCATTTTCCCAGATGCCTAAAGTATCTGACAAGGCAGCTTCCATCAGAGGCTGAAAGGGCCCCTGGTAGGGGATGATGGGATGGGTTCTGTCTTTCCAGTGTAGGAAGAATCTTTTGGTGTCCATTAGAAGTCATCTTGAGGAGTAGGTAAGAGTAGACGGTGGAGGCAATCTGAATGAGTGGGAAACTGGCTGCAAGGGGTCCCTGGGTGTTTGGTCATGAATGGCTCAGGATGGCTGTTACAGAGCTCTGGTTGCCAATTTTGCAGGGAGGTTGTTACAACCTTGGAGGCCACAAAATCATACAGACTAAGAGAGTGGAGAATCCTGGTGACCTGGTGACTGGCAGGTCAGCTGGGGCCAGTAGCCACAGTGGATAGTTACTTTCATGGTGAATGGACGTCTAGTGGTACACTGGAGGGTGGATTATGTTGAAAGCAGACAGAGACTTGAAAGGACACAGCAGTATCAGTGGTTGTGTGCACATCCATGTGTGGGCTTTGTTGAGCTCTGGTATACAGACAGGTTAGTGAGCTGGGGCTGAAAGGGTCTGGTCATGTGTCCTGCCCGAGCTTTTCATCATGTCACAGATAGGGAAATTGTTAGGGACCCTTTACTGAGGAGTTGGAGTGGGCCCTTTGTTTCATATCAGGGCCGGTATGTGAGGTCAGTGAAGGTCCAGAGCTGGGGATGGAATGGAGTGGCCGTATAGGTGACTGCAGACTAGAGGTGGCTAATGTTTGGCTAACGGAGGCTTGGACTGATTTAACTCGGAGTGAGTTAACTGTGGGATCCAGGGGAGATAATTAGAAACCACTGGGAAAAGCATGACGCAGGTTTGCAGCCACAGGAAAAGGAGGGCTACCTGGACAGACAGCACAGAGAGCTAGAGGAGGGAAGCCAAGTGAGGGCAGGGCTGAGCACAAGAAGTGATTTCATCCTGTGGCAAAGGACAACTGCTTTGAATCCATAACACAGTTATAAGTAAAGTCCACAGGACAGTGCATAATAGAAACAGAGGGTGTTTACAGTCTATAGTCAGGGATCATCAGGGGAGGTGGTGGTGAGGGTGTAACCATGGGGCGTGGTGAGAGGAATGGGGGTACTGGCCTGAAAATGGGCAAGAAGGAAGGGAAACAGTTGGACCTCTTCTGGGGACAGTCACAAGAGAGCCCTGATGCAGGAGACTTTCTCTCTACATAGGAATGACTGCAGGGTGGGGCCTCAAAGGTGAGGCCAAGAAAGGCCACAGCAGAGAAAATGAAGGAAGCAGGTGAAGCAGCAGGATAGGCAGGGAGGAATAAGGGATCCTGGCATCTTCTAGGATTCAGCTCAGCTTGAGGGCAGTAGCAGAGGTACCTTGCTATTTCCACAAGGAGGAGGCAGGAAGGTTATCAGTAGGACACAGCTTCATCTGGGAGCTATGTACCCACTTGGGAGGGCCTTGTAGACGGACCATTGTCAGGGTGCCTCACACTGCCAGGAAGGGCCCCATTTGTTTAGGCTGTGGGGACCAAAATTTTAAAACTTTAACCAGAACCAGTGTGTTAGTGAGGCTGTCTTCATAAGGCTGGGCATCAGGGCAGGAGAATGTTAGCAGCATGCATCTCTTTTCAGACTTGTTGCAGAACTGGGAGATAATCTCTGGTAGCGCTGGCTTCTGGGCAAACATTTGGCCCTTGCAGAAAGGTGCAGCCATACAAAAACTCAAATGGTCTGTATCCTCCTCCATGTTTGGGGCACTGGTGGGGGGGATGGTGTGGGTGGAAAAGGGGTGTGAGTTTGGTGAGGTGGGCTTCTGTGACAGAATCATGGGAGACAACAGCATGTCCTGCCCTGTCAAGGGCTTCTAGGGTGGGTTTATATGAACTCTGTCAATGAACCAGGTGTGGGCAGGGGCGAGAAGGGAAAAGGTGTAAATATAAGGGAAGAGGGAAGATGCTAGGTGCATTAGAGTCATGCACTCATTTGTTTGGGCTTTTTGTAAAGAGGTGGTAGGTTGGTAAAGTTAAAATAGGGGCCTAAGGCAATGGGGTAACCTTGGGAGGTGGGGGTGGAAAGGAAGTGAGAGATGGATGAAGACATGAGCCCCTGAAGATTACAGGAAGAAGAGAGGGTGAATGGGCATGTGGAGTGATTTTGAGTGATTCTAAGGGTAACAGGGTCTGTGGCACCCAGTGGCAGTCATGGTGGCCAGGCCACAAAAGTAGGGTTAAGTTGTTTGGGCAGGAACAGACCTTGCTTCAGATCCCTTGCTGCACATTGTATAAAGTGTTTTATCATATAGAATCTGAAGATGGGCGAGGTCTGGAAGGGCCAAGGAGAAGGCTGTCTTTAGAGCCTCCTTTGAAGTCTGAAAGTACTAGTGAGGAAAGAACTCATGATCTAAAGGTTTGGTGGTGCCCCTCTTAATGAGTTTGTAGAGTGGTTAATGAAGGCAGAGTTGGGCGGAAGTTTCCTTCTGTGCTGAAAAGGAAGAGAAATTGCTTGGTGGTGAGGTTTGGAATCTGAGAGATCAATTGGCCATAGTCTGGATGTAGGGCTCTGGTATGTTTGCAGAGAATGATGCTAGAAAGGTGACAGATGGGGAAGAGATTTGGGGCCTTAGAGGGAAACATGTGCTATCTCTTTGAAGGCAGATGTTGTAAAAATAAGGGGGTATCTTTATGGGACCAGTCAAAGATGGGGATTCAGAGTAAGAAGTCATCTACATATTATTGTATGAGATGAGAGGAATGGCTGAAAAGAAAGGAAGTTAGGTGTGAGGCCTTGACCACAGTAGTGGGGACTGTCCTGAAACCCTGTGGCAAGACAGTGCAGGACAGCTGTTGGGAATGACAAGCATCAGGTTCTATCCAGGTAAAGGTGAAGAGAGACTGTGAGTAATGGTGCAAGGGGATAGTGAAAAAAGCATCTTTTAGATGTAAGACAGAGTAATATTTGTTAGAGAGAGGGATGGAGGACAGAATTGTGTAGGATTCTGCACCCCTGGGTGTATGGGAAGGACAATCCGACTGATGGCACAGGGATCTTGTGCCAGGCTGTAAGAGCCATCTGCCTTTCCTACAGGGAGAATGGGGATGTCACAAGGAGAGTTGAAGCAGATTAGGAGGCCGTGTCACAGTAGGCAGGAAAGAATAGGTTGCAGTCCCCATTATGCAGGGTCAGAGGTGGGATACTGTCGTCGGGCAGGGTAGTTGTGGTTAGGTTTGAGAAGGACAGAAAGCAGTTGGGATGAAGCCAGGGATAGAGTGGAAGTGTATGAGATTTGGGGGTTCAGATGAGGGAAATGATGGGAGCAAAGTGGGGTGGCAAGGAAAACAGTAGGGAGACAATCAGGGATGCTTGTGTCCCAAGCTGTAAAATGTCTCCCCTAAAATGGGAATGAGACAGGGAGGATGAATAAGAAGGAGTGTGGGAAAAGGTGATGATGACTCAAGTGACACCTGATTGAGGGGTATTTAAAGGTCTGGAGACATTGAGTTCAGTGTCCACAACAGTTGTCAGTGTTGGCAAGACTGGTCCTTGGAATGAAGGGAGGGTGGGATGGGTGACACCTGTGTTGATCAGGAAAGGGATGGACCTACCCCCCACCATAAGTCTTACCTGACGGTTAGCACCCAAGCTGTTCCAGAGAGTCTCGGTATACCTTGGGCAGCTTCAGTCTTCAATAGCCAAGCCAGGAAGGCCTGGGCAGGAGTCTGTTGGGGGTCTCTGGGTCTTGACCTAGAGGGGGCAGGAACAGCTGCCAGCATTGCAAAGCCTGACTTCCAGTGCAAACAGCTTGGGGGGAATCCCAGGCTGCAGGCATTTCTCAGCCCAGTGACTGAGCTGGTGGGAAGGATCTGGAGGGGTGCTTCTGGTTGGGTGCTCCTTTGACCAGTCAGATTTTGGGTGACTTCGGGAGATTTTTATGAAGGAGGCCAGCCTGTGCAGTTCATAAAGGCACTGAGTTTGAGCACTTTTATTTCTATTGTTGAACTAGTTCCTGTTGTGTGTTTGAAGACCAGTCTCCAGTCACTGTAATTTTTTATTGTGTGAATGTCTGGGGCTGACTTCATGATGAATTATATCTAAATAAGTTGCTCGTCTATCTTTTCTGAATCTAGTGTTGTGAATAATCTAAGGGGAGCAGCCTGGTAGGTCATAAATTGGGCTGATTCTCATCTCTTGTCAGAGTGATCTCTTCAAGTTGTCAGAATTAACTCCTTTCTAGGTTGCCCTGTGACTAAGTAATAGATCGTTCCATCTCCACTGGCCATGTCCTGGGATCCTGCCTGATGTAGGATTGCCCCTCTTGGAGGACAGCCCTGGACCCCTCAGGAAGGTCAAGCTTAAGATGCCTGTGGTCATCCCCATAAGACTGGGCCAGTGAATATACTGGTTCCCTTTCATCTGGGTAGAGAGTCAAGCTAGCAAAGACAGGTAAGTCACCCAGGTGAAGCTATATGACTGGGAAATGCACTGGAACTCTTGGATGCAGTGGGTGGAGTCGGAGAGGAGGAGCAGAGACACTGGCTGATGTGGGAGAGGTCTGACAGGGAGAAAGGGGTTTGAACTGATGCTTTTCCCTCCACCTCATGGGGTAGGAACTGATCAGTGGCGGCCAAAGAATTAGGGCCAGGCTGCAGTCCTCGCAGGGTATGGGGTGGAATGGGACTGGGCACAACGTACGTAGGAGGGTTAAAGCTGGGGAGAAGTGCTGACTAGAGAGGAGGGTTAGAGATGTAAGACTGGCAGGTCTGTGGGAGGGAACAGTGGCTGCAGTGGCCATGGAGGGAGGCTGGGTGGGGTTGGGGAGCTCAGTAGGGTCTGTCATCAGGGAGGAGTTGATATAGGGGCAGATGGAAGGGAAGGAAGAATTTGACAGGTGTCATAGAAGGAGCATGAGGTGGAGAAGCTACACATTTAGAGAAAGCTTGGACATAGGGAACCTCAGACCATTTGCCCAGTTTTCAGCAATAATTATCTAAGTCCCATCATCTAAAAAAAATCAAAAGTGCCATTTTTGTATCATTGGGAGCACAAGTTTAAATTGTGGCCAAGTGGTGTTACAAAAAATATTAGCCATTTAGGCTTCAGACTGGGGAGAGGTAGAGAGGCCCCAAAGAGAAGCCATGGAGGCTGCAACCCGCAAGGCCATAGAGTCAGAGCCGCCCCTGCCCTTGGGGCCTCACATCCAGCCACGCTGTATGAAAGGAAAAGAGAACTATAGGCTTTGGTGTTCTCCCTGCTGGTTTCAGTCTTGCTTTGTTGAGACTCTTCCTTGTATTTTTCATAGTCTTCCTTTTCAGAATGGGAACAATCACCCTGTAAAATTTATTGTGGGCATATGTCACATATTCTTTGGATTATTACAGGGGTTGTAACAGTATTTCTTGCATCTCAGAGGAAAGAGTGAACTTGGATTTTTGACCAATTGAATAAGTTTTGGAGATTTAGCTCACAACATTATGATAGTGGTTAATAATGTACTGTATACGTGAAAATTACCAAGATGGTGAGGGATAAATATTCTCACCACAAGGAAATCATAAAATGATAAAAGTTAACTAAGTACATTAACTTAATTATTTTGTAATGCATAAATATATCAAAACATCACTTTGTATGTCATATGTATATTTGCTTTTACTCATCAACTCTGAGAAGGCTGGGAAAATAAATTTTAACATTTCAAATGACGATGGTCTCAGTATTTTAAATAATGCTTATAATTAATTTCAGAAGAAGGAATGTTTGGGCGATCACTTTACATTTATGTTCTATCAGTGACAGACCTATGTTTTAATCTGGCTTCTCTTCATGGCTGCAATGAAAGCATAGGAGAAGAGGTCCTTTACTAAGAGCTGAAGAAGCAACAGCTGTGTTCTGGACAGGGGCCAGGCAGCTGTCCAGGTGACATTAGAAATTCACAGCACATCAGCATCAGAAAAGTTCACTAAGATAAAGTCAAACCAGAACCAACCAGTCCATGGATGAATCCAGTCACAGACAACATTAATGTCACCCAGCCCTGACATGACTGAGCTCCTCTTTCCCATTTGATCAGCACAAATGTTATGTTTCTTCCAGTGAGAGCTCAGCAAGGGTCTACTCTCCCTCTGCCTGAGGGAAACTCACACCACCTCTCTATATCACTCAGTAGGCGGCAGGGAAAACTCCATTTCTTCAGTTCTTCAGCAAATCACTCCACAGACTCCCAGTCCAGTCCTTTTCGGCATGCTGCTCTGAAGTTCATGAAGCTATTTGTGTGACTTATGCACCTATGAGCTGAGTTTCCATCATGTGACAGGAGAGAGGAGTTTACCCTCTTGCTATTCAGTAGATGCTTCATGAAAACTTGGGTTAAACATTATGTAGTGCATGTTCAACAGTAATACACACTTCTTGTGTATTACTTGAACAAAAAAATCTAAAGCATGAAATATAGAAATGTGATATATTTGCATTGTTCACATGGGATTATGGAATTGTGGGAAGAGTGAGAATGAGAAGACAGGGAAAGGAAAAGGAGAAAGTAATAAGGGAGGGAGAAGTGAGGATGGGGAGGCTGATGACGGATCTGCCAAATCAGAGATGTTCTGATGAACAGGCAGAGGAGAGAAGAGACACTCTGTCCTGGATCCACTAGAGCTTCAGAAAGGACAACGCCTTCTTCATCCCTGTCTGCATCTCTTTGTTCCGGAAGCTGTACACAATGGGATTCAACATGGATGTCACCAGAGTGTAGAGCGCAGCCACCACCTTGTCCCTCTTGAATGTGTAGCTGGAAGTGGGGTGGATATAGGTGTAGATGACAGGAGAATAATACAGGGACACCACGCTGAGGTGGGGGGAGCAGGTTGAGAGGGCTCTCTTCTTACCTTCTGCTGTGCAGATCTGGAGAATGGCAGCAATGATAAAACCATAGGAGAGGCTTGTGAGGGTGAAGTCCCCTGTGGCCAGAGTGATATCTGTGACATACACCATCACTTCATTGACTCTCACGGGGCTGCAGGAGAGAGCCAGAAGTGGGGGTATCTCGCAGAAGAAGTGGTCAGTGGTGTTCAGCCTGCAGAAAGTCAGCCTCATGATAAGTTCTGTGTGCACCCAGGAATTTATGACTGCAGTAGCCATGACAATGCCAAGCAAGGCCACACACATGTAATGGTTCATGGTGGTGCTGTAGTGAAGGGGGAAGCAGATGGCCATGTAGTGGTCATATGCCATGGTGGTAAAGAGAACCATCTCAGCCCCCAGAGACCACGTGAAGAAGAAGAGCTGGGACATGCAGCCCACATAGGAGATGGTCTTTTGTGATGTCAGCATGGCCCACAGCATCTTGGGTATGATTGTCATGTTGCAGACAATGTCCACAATGGCCAGGGCCAGCAGGAAAATGTACATGGGGATGTGCAAGGTGGCGTTGCAGACGATGGCCACCACAGTGAGTGCATTGCCCAGGAATGCCACCAGGTAGATGAAGAGTAACATGAGAAAGAGAATTCCCTGGAGTACAGGGCTTCTGGTGAGGTCCAGTGGTTCATGCTTCCAGGGTGATTAAATGGTGGACGTTTCACAGAAGGAACCACTAATATAAACTGAGTGTGTGTGTGTGTGTGTGTGTGTGTGTGTGTGTGTGACTATTTAGTGATTTGATTCAACTTTGCAGCATGAATTCCTGTAGAGTTTCACTTTCCAGGCAATAGGCTGATTCTCCACTCGCTGATGTGCATTCTTCCATGATGACTAGAATAAATTGAAGATAGTGGGTGACAAGAAAAATAAATATTTTCAATATATTTTCAAATATATGTTCAAAATAAACATTTTGAAAATGTTCAAAATATTCCAATATTATCATTTTGACTTGGAATTTGTCGCACTACAATTTGTATTGCTATAGTCATATATCTAGTACAAATATAATACAGTTGCTATCTTAATAAAAATTGCCTGATGTATTAGGTCTTTCTTGAGACATATATAAGAAGGACTATCTCGAGAAATAGAGCTACTAGTAGAACATAGTTAAATACAGTGGGAAGGTTTCAAGGGAAAAATGTCCAATATAATGCTTTTATTCTGCATATTCATGGAACCACTGACAAATTCCTTGCTGTCTGAATACTGAAGTAAGTAATTGTCTAGATAGGCATACATTTACTTTACTTTGACAAATACTTGCCTTAAATTGAGTGAGCCACTGGTTTTGCTTTCATAGTTTCTGCCCAGGAGAAGGAGTGGTGCAACCACCATTACTTAGATCTCTGACCCGTGACGGGCTCTGTGCTAGACCTGCCACAGTTTGTTCTTAAACCATATCGGGCCTTTAAAATGACTCTTCTGTACAGTTAATAAGGAAGCAGTTCCAAAAGAGAGTAATTGTAGCTAGGATTTCATGTCCCATCAGTAGAGGAGCCAAGATGAATGCCTCTGTGCTCTGAATCCAAATAAATCACTCTGTTGCAAACTTTCCCAAAACAGCATAGTAAATGTATGCAAAAACAATGATACAAGAGGTGTTTGAAAGGAGATGCACATTTTCTTATGAGTGAAATAAAACTTTGCATAAGAAAATATGGATCAGGTAGTTGATAATCTGAAAGTTGATTCAAATATTTGAATATTTAAAAAATCTGCCATACAAATTATATTACTTAATCTTTAAAATACTAGAGCCAGGGAGATAGCTCAGTGATGTAAGCACCTGCCTGAGTTCAATTCCCAGTACGAATAAATAAATAAATAAATAAATAAAATTCTGAGAGCTGGGCATTGTTTTAAGTGATAGTAAGAGAACCCCCCCCCCCGAGTTGATATTCCACTTTGATCAGAGTTCTGGTATCAAAAGTTCTTAAGATAAATCTATAAGATTGATGGTCCTTATGTTAAATATTGTATTTTGAAAGAATATTTTAAACCAATATTTATTGCAGCATTATTTTCAGTAGTCAAGGAATGAAATCAACTTAAATGGGCAAGAAATTTTTTTTTTTTGTACCAGGGATCGAACTCATGACCTCGCACTTGCCAGGCAGGTGCTTATGCCGCTGAGCTAAATCCCCAGCCCATGGGCAAGAAATTGACACGTGACCTAATGAACAGATAAAGAAAGCTGGATACACATCTACAGGGGATTCTGTTCAGCCTTTAAGAGACATAAACTCCACCGTCTGTCACAGATGCAGAGAACAGGGGGACACTGTAAAGAGTAAAATAAGCCAGGTACAAAAAACAAATGTTGTATGATATCATTTATATGTAGAATATTAAGAAAAACTACCTTGCCGAGTATGAAGATGGTGATCTTGCTGTTTTAACCCACATTCCCCATGCATGCACCTGGGTTACATGGAGAAGACAACGGTAATCAGTAAGGCGCTCTGAGGGCAAAATGAGAAACAGGATTCATTATCCCAATTCTGGGAGCACATGGCACTACCAGTTAAAGGTAATGGTTTATTATTTAGAGTTCCCAAACTAATATCTTTTTTAAAAAATCCATATTCTTTTGTGTATATGGTTTTATTATTCATAATGAAGCAGTTTTTACTATTTAGTGGAAAAATTTAATACAGAAATGTATTTGAGAACATTGAATAAATATGATAAAAAATTAAACAGATTTGGTTTGGACAATAACATGTTTTCAATTAACTTTAATTATAATAAAGATATCTTCATTCAACAAATACTTAAAGGTCACATTTTGCACTAATCATTATGCTTTTGCACTGGATGTTGATATAAAAAGTGTAATAGATGCTCTGAATTATCTCGGAATTATCATAGACCAAAGAACAATCAACTAACTTGCTCCGAGAATATACATGAATTAATAAGGCATTAAATAATTTTTACAGTGACTTAGAACTCTTGATTTGGCATTAGGATGGTGGGAAGATGGGCCAAAGTCACAGCTGTGGCACCTCCAACCCCTCCGCCCTGGACTCCGTCCGCACTCAGACCTTGCTGCCCAGGACCCTCACGTCCCCTCTTTGTTGCTCGTCCTCTGCCTGTGCAGTGGCCTCAGGCAAGTGCCTCTCTGGTTTCTCAGCTGCCTCTGCCTTGGTCCAGGCTGGATGCTGACGGCTTCCCAAGTGAGCAACGATTTTTCCAACTAATCAAAATCCTATGCCGATTTTAGAAAGGAGAGATTCTAAAATAATTTCTAAACATTACTAACCATATAGTCACATAGATTAACTTTCTTCTAAACTCCAACTTGTGCTTTAATTTTTTGTGCCATGAATGGAACACAGGACCACTGAACAACACCCTTAGCACAATTTGGAGTTACTTTATATGAAAGAAAAAATTAAGAAGTCTGGCAGGTAATATAAATGCAACTATCATCAAATAGCTTTCCCTTGGTTTAAATTAAATCACCATTAGTGGAAGGATTTTATCTTATGCTGTGGCTGAATAAGTGTTACTTGGTTCATATACGTTCCTCCTCAGGCCATGATTGCATGGTAACCATGAAAAATAGACACCATGTCCACAGATACTCATGCCAGCTCTTTCAAGAATATTTCCATGTCCAAATGATGACTTGTGTTGAGCTGCTGGGCAAAAACTGAAAACTCAGTATCGTCGGGTGTCTAAATACCATTTTCATGCTGGCTTAAAATTGGTCCCTCTATACTTGCTGTCAACCTAAAACACGGTAAAGGGTCCTGACTCACAGGAAAGAGGTTGCAGGGAACAGCGTCTCGGGCTGTTTTGTTAGGAGCAGCAGTACAGTGGCTCTCAGTGGGACAATTAAAACAAACCTGCACACGTTGCTAATTAAGGAGTGGAAAGACATGGCCTTGTGTTCCATTATTTCTCTGTGAAGACAACAGGTGTCCCCAAAAAGCCTCTCCATGGTGCAGGCAACCTAAATCACAGGAGACACTGGGGATGGGGTGAAGGAGTCCAGGACAGACACTGTTGTAAAAAGAATTACGTCTGCCTGGGCCAAGCACCGTCCTGATAGACATTAGGAGAGGCAGGTCTAGCGCAAGGCTCTGGCGGGACACTGCATCAGATCCCAGCTCTGGAATTAAAACAAACAGGCCAAAAAGGAAATAGTGGAAAAAGCAACAGGCAAGTGGCAGAGGATGAATTCCAAGATGGAGCATAAAGAAAGAATCACAGCAGATTGTTTAGCCCTCGGCCCAGGGCAGACAAAGGTGTACAAATGAAGGATGATGGTGGCATTTGGTTATCGCTTGGTGAGTGGAACACAGCCTCCAGCTGGGTTCTTTTCGAATTGTTTGGGAAACCATTGTGCTCATCCTCTT
>PVLA01011186.1:0-47962 GCA_004027455.1 Hydrochoerus hydrochaeris
GGAAGGCTGGGCTCTGGGAGGCTGGGCTCTGGGAGGCTGGGCTCTGGAAGGCTGGGTGGTGGCTTCTGGCTAACCGCATGGCCTGAGGAGTTGGGCAGGCTGTATGCCAGCAAGAAGACAGCCTGGGCACGACTCACTGGGGATGGAACAAAAATGTGGCAATCGGGTGACACCGAAGATAGGTGTGGACAGAGGTGGGGATGGAGATGCAGACCGACCAGTTTTTGTTACCAAAGACAGCATGCTTAAAGCCATTTTTCCTTTACACTAATTTTGGTTTTCTCTCATATTCATAATTTTATTTTTTTAATTGGTAAAAGTTTTTATTAGTATGTGTTTGCAGTGCACAATAATTACATTGATCATGGGAAGTTAATACATGTATACAACACATTTTAATTCTTTTTTCATACTCTTCCTCACCCCTCCTTGTCCCTCCCCCCATCTCTTGGGCAAAAGGTCTATCTCCCTGTTTACTATTATCAGTTCTGCTGTGTAATTTATTTATACTTTGGGTTTCTCATACAAGAGAAGCCATGTGATATTTACGCTTGTTGAATTTATTTCACTTAACATTATGGTCTGGAAGTGTATCTATTTTCTTACAAATGACTCAAATTTAACGTGCATGGCAGAGCAGTACTCCATTGTGTATAAATACCATATTTTCTTTGTGCATTTATTTATCTGTTGATGGACATATAGTCTACTTCTAAGATTTAGCTATGGTGCATTGTGCTGCTATCTACATGGTGAGGCATGATGTCTTTAACACTTTTGGAAGATACTAGAAGAATGTTATCTTTACTTTTAGTTTTTTGCAGAATCTCCACACTGATTTCCAGAATGGTTGTACTAGTTTATATTCCCATCAGTGAGAAGAAGGCTTCCTTTTCACTGCAGCCTCATCAGCATTTGTTATTATTTGATCTTTTTTTTTTTAATGAGACAGGGTCTTCCTTTTGTAGTACAGGTTGGCCTTGAGCTTGGCTATGTATCCCATGCTAACTAGCCTTGTACTCATGGCAATCCTCCTGCCTCAGCCTCCCGAATGCTGGGATTAGAGACCTGAGCCACCACATCCAACTTGATTTTTCTACGATGGGCATTCTTTCTAAAGTAAGACAGAATCTCAATGTCATTTTAATTTGCCTTTCTCTAATGGCCAGAGATGTTGAACATTTCTTCATGTATTCATTGGCCATTTGTACTTTTTCTGAGAAATGTCTATTCATTTCAGTTACCCTTTTTTTGAGTGGGTCTTTTATTTTGCAGTCTTTTGTTTATTTGTTTTGTTTTGTTTTTTAGATATATTCTAGATGTTAGCTCTCTGTCCCAGGAGTAGCTAGCAAAAATTTTCTCCCACTCTGTGGGGTTTCTCTTTACTCTGTCATTTTTTCCCATTGCTGTGCAGAAAATTTTAATTTTAGATAATCCCCTTTGTTGATTCTTGGTCTTATG
Organism: Hydrochoerus hydrochaeris; assembly: GCA_004027455.1. Lineage (NCBI taxonomy): Eukaryota > Metazoa > Chordata > Mammalia > Rodentia > Hydrochaeridae > Hydrochoerus > Hydrochoerus hydrochaeris. The sequence goes on from PVLA01011186.1 coordinate 1,462, forward strand.
TGTTATGTAATTAGTGTTCTGTTCAGAAAGTCCTCATACTTACCCCATCAAAAGTTTTACCTATTTTATCTTCTAAGAGAATAAGTGTTTCTGGTTTTTATATTTAGGTCTTTGATTCATTTTGATTTTAGTTTTGTACATGGTGAGAGGTATGGGCCTAGATCCAGTCTTCTGCCAGTTTTCCCAGCACTATTCACTGAAGATGCTATCTTTCCTCCACCGGAAGGTTTGGCTTCTTTGTCAAAGATCAAATAACTGAATATGCTAGGGCTTGTTTCTGCACGCTTCATTCTGTTCCATTGATCTGCATGTCTGTTTTTTCCCAGTACTATGCTGTTTTTATCACTATAGTTTTGTAATATAACTTGAAGTCCAGATTTGTGATGCCTGTTGCTTTGCTCGTGTTGCTCAGGGTGCCTTTCCCTATTCAGGATCTCTTCTGGTTCCATGGAAATTTTAGGAGTGTTCTCTCCAATTCTCTGAGGTATGCTGTTGGTATTTTTATTGGGATTTCATTAAATCTATCTATCTATCTATCTATCTATCTATCTATCTATCTATCTGTTTTGTAAGGATGACAGTTTTAACAATATTTGTTCTGCCTATCCAGAACAGGAAATATCTTTCCATTTTCTGATGTCCTCTTTGATCTCCTTTATTAGAGTACTGTGGTTTTTACTGTAGGCGCCTTTCACTTTTTTTGTTAGGTTAATTTGTAAGTAATTTTTTGATACTATTCTTTTCACCAATTTGTTGTCTTTTCAGGTGTCTCAATTTCAAGTCACAGAGAAAGGCTTTCTTGAAGACTATATAGTCCCCATGATGACTTTTTAATATTGTCAAAGCCCTTAAACTTATTTTTCACAGGTATCTTTCAGAATAGATGAGCAATGGTCTGCTCACCACTTGGCAGACAAAGAAAACACCTGAGGAATTAAAGTCAAGTTTCTGCAACTTGAGCATGTTCAAAAGTGGCCCTACAGAGTCTGCCCCACTGACTCATGTGAAGTTCTCCATGCCAAACTCTGTGAGCTTTCATATGACAATGTTATTTGGAGGAAAGCTGAAGGTGTGATTTGGAAGGAGGAGAGCAAGCTTTAGAGTTGGAAGAATGACCAACTACCCAACTATGCACCTACCATACAAATATGGAATTCCAGCCCCATATTTAAGAGAGTTGATTCACCTCCTGAGCTACACTCTCCTTATAGATAAAATAAATTTCATTCTTCCAACAAATGTCTAACCTGCACCTACTCAAAAAATATGTCATTCCTTGGGATGGACAGTAGGGAAATGGTGATGATCCTTTCCTGCCCTCACAGGGATCGGTAAATTATGGATCACGGACTGTCTTTATATCCTGCAAGTTAAAAATACTCACTTTTGAATTCATGAAAAACATCAAGTGAAGGACATTTTTGTAACTTTTTTAAAAACCATAAAAAATTCTGATTTTGGTATCCATAAATAAAATTACATTAGAATTCAGCCATTGTCACTGGTTTCTACACAATCAATGGCCACTTCCAAGCTGTAATGGCAGGGGCAAGCAATTGTAACAGAGACCTTATAGTCCACAAAACCAAAAATATCTACCCTGGCTCTTAATCTTTTTCTGACCCGTGGAAGAAAAACAGGATAATTACAGACTCAAAAATGTTCTACAAAGTTGAAAGGGTAGGGGTGGAATTTTTCAAAGTGTCTTGAGAAAGTTCCTAGTTACTCCCATACCAGGAATGTTTCCAGCTCTCATTGGGCTGCTGTCACAAATGAGGTGAAGATGACAGGTGTGTCCAGAATGCCACTGGCTCCTACTTTCTAGTCCCACTCAGGTTTCAAGCATGTTGGGGATGTAGGGGTCAATGTGGAGTCATGTTCCCTGCTATCCTCATGTTCAGAGATGTGTTGATGCTTGGGACATGAAGACAGTGCCCCTGTCCTCCACTCAGTGCCCTGAAAGCAGACCTCTGAGGCCTGCCTTGTCCTGCTCTGAAGGGTCCAGTTCTCTAATTTTGTGTATATCTTGCCACCAGGCCCTGCCCCCATCCAAGCCTTAATACATTTTTTACTAAATCTTAGATGAACTTTGTGTTCCCCCTGGATCCTTCACACTGTGAGTCCAGACTAGATTGGCACCTTTCACTGTTCCTTCTCACCCCACGCTTGAGTTTCCTGCTCCCAAGTAAAAGGGGGAAAAAAAATCACCCACTTTATCTTGGAATCTACCCTCAACTTGGAGGAGAGACGGGGTTAGGTATAGAACAACCCTGCTTCTCCAATAGCTTTTCCAGGCTGACTTCTCTTCCTCGCTCTAAGTGAATTGTGCCACTAAGATACCAGCATGGCTCAAGCCCAAAACCTGGGTCACAGCTTGCTACTGAGAGCAGAACGCAAAGTGGGGAGATAGATGGAAGAGGCAAACAATTACCCACTTCACATTATCTCACAGGGACTTCATAAACTAGGCTGAGACCAGCCTAATGGCAAAAGGCAGCCAATGACCAATAGGTAGAAAAAACAGAGTGGGGGAAGTTATAGGCTAGCCCTGTTTCCTTCTGCAGAGCACTTGGGTGTCTTCATTTCAGTACTTATAAGGAGGAAAGAAAGCAGAAACGAAAGGACAGAAGAAATCATGCACAGACCCTTAAACAATGGCCAAACCTGTCTTATTTACTGCTATTTCCACATATGTGGATGTGCCCAACTCCTTCTGTTCTTCCTAACCCAGAATATGGATTATATTAAGTAATTGAAAATTGTCTTTGACCATGTAAAGCCTTCTGTAACTCCAGAACCAGTTTTACAAGAGCTCATGTTCATTTTAATTCAGTTATCAAACTCAGAATGGCTCTCACTAATTTCTGATTCTCCAAGACAAAATGAAAACTTGTGAAAAATTTTACAGGGAATTTATAAATTACGGTACACATTGTCTCTACATCAATGTCCTTAAAAAGCAAACTCTCTGAAGTTATCAGACATATGCCAGAATAATCCTTTTACTGGGTGAGGAATTAGATTTGGGACATATCTACGAGGACCTTTCTGACTCTGAGTTCTTATAGCTGTGAAGGTGGTAGACACCAAATTGGGGGAAAGAAAATCCATCTAATGTGAGGGGTTAAAAAAAACTTAGTAGTGTATTTATCCAGAGCAAAGTGAGGTCAAACATTTCAAACTTCAGCTGTCACCAAAGAATGTGTTTGCAAACCAGTTGGAATTTAAAGTAAACCTCAGCAGGCAAAAGATAAACTTTGCCTAAAAAGGTCAACAAATGGTGAACAACCAAACGCTGGCAGTGGTATTAGTAAAGATTGCTACACTGTCCAAGTGCTTTCACAGTTTTAGCTCCAATTGTGCTGGGGTGGGGGGGTAAACACTTGAAAAGTGAGTATTACTGCTTCCTGCCCACAAGGTAGCCGTGGGAAGCTGGAAGAAATGGGGTCCTGGTGGCAACACAGAGAAGCGGGCTAAATCCTGAGCACTTTGGTGCAAGAAGGAAGAAGCAAACAGCCACACAGACAAGAGGTTCACTGGTGCCCAGAGAGTGAGGTGGTAGAGGTAGAGTGAGGTGGTGCTGTCCTCCTTCATCCCCGACCACTAAGGCACCATATCAGGAAGAGCTCTAATTCCTTTGAGTCCAGGCTATTCAACCACACCTTAACCCTAACCCTCTTCACTGTTTAGGGTCTGGAGGAGCATCAGCTTCAGCTAAACACATTTTCAAGTTTTATTTCCTTGTGAAATAAATCATACAAAAACATATAGTAGACCATATAGTACAGTATGTACTTGAATGCCTTTGTACAAACCGCCCAGTTTAAGCTGAGAATGGAATATTCTGGATTCTTTGAAGCTCCCTCCATGCTAGATCCTCTCCACTTGCTTCACGGTCCCTTCCCACCCCAGGGCAAAGCCACCAACCTGACCCTGTTGTCTTTCATTCCTTTGCTTGCCTTTACAGCTCTAATCCATGTGTTAGGGACCCCTAATGGGTATATTATTTAGTAATGATGAAACCAGACCAATTGTAGTCTTGTCAATTTGTTCCCTTTGCTCAAGAGTATTTTTGAAAATTGTGTACGTTGATGTGTTCAACTGTAATTTATTCACTTTCTCTACTATATACCAGGATTTCACTGTATGATTACAACCACAATCATTATGCTATTACTTATGGACACCTGAATCATTTCTTTTTAGTCACTGTAAATAAACTATTATGAGCTTTTTTTTTTTTTTTTTTGGTTCCAGGAATCCAACTCAGGACCTCATGCTTGTGCCCCTGAGCTACACTCCAGCCCTATGAGCTTTCTCATACACATCTCCTGTACAGAATATGCAAAAATTCCCCTAGGGCAGTTACTCAAAGTGTGGTCTATAGATCCACAGCTGGTGCCCAAACCATTACCATGGGATAATAAACTAAGGAGCTAGAATTAAAAGGTAAAGCAACCACATTATTAAATACACTGCTTACTTCACCTGGCATTTTTTCCTAGCAGGACCGCCTTCTGAAGGAGAGTTGATTTTTCATTCTGGCACAAGCCCTTCAGTTCTTCCTACGGCTGGTACTTTGCAGAGCACTTCACATATTCTGCCTTTTCCCCTTCATCAACCAATCTCTGGGTCACTTCTCCCTCATCAGTGAGAACTGTGACCCTCTCATAGCCTCTTTTTGCTCATTAAAAAATATGTTGAATGGATTGGGGACATAGCTTATCAGTAGAGTGAATGCCTACCATGCATGAACCCTGGGTTTGATTCCTAGCAACACACACACACACACACACACACACACAAACATGCCCGCACCGAGTGAATGCCCTTCCCCACCTGCATATCTACCCCAGAAGCCACCACCACCACCAGAAGCAGCAGGCTTGTCCAGGAGACAGGGAAGAATCAAAGTCCTTGCCTGTTTTTTCATTCTGAAAGCAAGGAAGGGATCAGTCTCTCTCAAGTGTAAAGACTGAGATGCCACTCCTGAGGGATGCAACAACCTCATTTACCATTGTAGGAGGAAGCTGGCCGCTGTGACTTGGGGTGAAGCTGAGGCACAGGAACAAAGGACAAAAACATGAGTGGGAGCAGGAAACTGCAGCACCTTAGTCCCTGGCTCTGCTTCTCCGGCTCAGCCGCATCTCACCCTTCCAGCCCAACACTTGGCTTCTTTTTGCCCAAGCTTGTTGGAACTGAGTTTCCATGTCTGGAAAGAAAATGAACAAATCACCGGTTTGCCCAGTTAAATTGCAGAAAGCTGAAGCTAAGGTCATCCTGTTGGGAAATGTCTTAGAAGAATAATTGTCCATCTTTAAATTTGTGTCAGTGCAAACACCAGAGTAAAAACCAAACCAAACCAAACTCACAAGCAAGGAGATCAGAGGTCACCACATTGTATCAAGGAAGATTTCCACCCCCCTCACAGCTCAGATGTCACCTTGATGGTCTTGCTTGGTGCACACACACCCTCTGTCTGCCTCACAGGCTTTAGCTCTGCTCTCGCTCAGGGCTGCCAAGTCTTCCCGGACAGGGGTTTCCATGCAGTGCATTTTTTAGAGTGCCATTTCTCACCCCTAGGAAGGTTATTCCTCCATATCCAAACCCATGTATGCATGGAACAAAGACCTAAACAACAAAATTCCGAGAAGGACTTCTATATTATCAGAGACAATTAGGCACATGCTTGGTAAAGGGAGGTAGAAAGATGCCTTAAGCAAAAGGCCCTGAGAAGTAGCAGAATCTCCCAAGGAATATTCAGTCCCAAAACCATTCTTTTAAAAGTTAGAAGGGCTTTAAAACCATTTCCAATACCAAATGCCCTTTGTGGGTGTTTTATCTGTCAGGACAGAGCAGTGCCCACCTCTCCAGCTGAGGACAGCAAGTGTTTGTGGGTCACATGGCCACAGTTTTAAGAGCTGCTCAGCTTGGGCATGCTTCTTGTGACAGACCATCTTGATGACACATTCGGGTTCCCTACTATGGGTCCCGTGCCCTGCTGTACATTTGTCTCTGCTTAATAGGACTGCTGTTGGATTGCCAAACCCACTTTGCCTGGAACTAGAAGAGCTTGAAATTTAGTGCCTGGCAATTTAACCTCCTACCTCACAGCCCCAGACCATTCATGAAAAGCCCTCCATCTCTTGATGACTCGATTTCTCTCGCTGAATATTGAAGCAAGTACTTACCACCTCAGAAAAGTAAATAGTATCAGGGAACTGGTAGAAAGACTAGAATACAAAGAACCACCAACCTGGAGGTGAGTTTGCTATTTTTTTCTCTAATATCTCCTTGCCTAAACTCAATATGTGGGCACAGATTGAGACAGTTTCAGGGGACAGAAAAGGCAACTTCTAATGCTCAGAGAGAGTAAGAGACCTCATCCATCGCACTTGTGTCCCTCCCACCCCACATTTTCTCATGCTGCGGGGCTCTAACAATCCCACAGCTACAGTGCCGCCTGGTATAGATACCAAGCCTGGTGAGCACAAGCTTAATGAAGAATGAATGATGTTGTTGAGCACCTGGCTCAGGACAGGTTGTCTCCAGGAAAGATGAATAGCGTGGGAGCTGGAAGAGGCAGTCTGGAAGGGAAAGCTGGACTTCTTTTGAGAGTTTTAGTTCCCACCTCCCACTAGACAGCATACCGCATTATATTTCTTCCTTCTTTGCCTTCTCTTCTTTTCCTTCTTCAATCAAAAGGAAGGACAAGAATATATCTGGAAGCATATTATGCAGCATAAAGAAAGAGATGAGTTGAAGAAGAGCCTCATTCCCTGCCTCAAACTCCAGCTGAGAACAGCAAATATGTCTCAGGGATAAAATTTTTAAAAGCTAAGACTTAATAGAAAGGTTGCTGGATTTCAGAGTCTAAATACTGGACTTAAGACTGGGTATGTTGAATTGCAGCAGGCCTTTTTGATGTGTGACAGACCGGCCTCCCCAGTCTTAACTTCTAGAAGGAGACTTAGTAGTAAAAACAAACAAACAAACACTGAGAATCAAGTGTTGGAAGACCCAGAGTTTAGTCCCAGTTTTGTACAAACGAGGTGCTTCAGGTAAATTATTATATTCTCAGACCTGACTTTTCATAGAAGCAAAAGGTCAAACCAATTCCAAGGTTTAAATCTAAGTTTGATATTTTCTGAGTTTTCTTTATTATCATCTAATGCAAAAGTTACAGTACCCAGAAAATAAAAGTCAGTGCCACACCCCACCACACTTACTCCTGGTAAGCACCGGGAATTTTCACAGATGGCAGTTTATGAATTCACAGAAAGCTGTCATTATTCCCAATGTAACACATCACCAAAGTTTTTACATTAAAAATTTTGTAGAATGTAAGATGCTTTTTTCAGAGCTGTTCAATTGAAAGACATAATTGTGTCTCTCCCGAATTTGTGTATTTCATTTTTTACTTTATGTTTTTATTTGACAGAAGTATGTGCAGCATGGTGTTTTGAAATATGTGTCCCTGTGGAACAGTTCAGTGAAGATAAGTAACATAGATTGCCTCACATGTCATTTTTGTGTGTTGAGATCACTTAAAATCTACTTTCTTAGCAATTTTCATGAATACCATACACTGTTATTAACAATGGCAATAATATTATAAGTGCATTAACTATGGTCACCTTGTTGTACAATAGATCCCTTGAATTTTTTCCTCCTACCAAAATGAAACTTTGTATCTTTTGACCAATATTTTCTATGCTTCTCACCCCCAATCCCTGGTAACCACCATTCTCTCTGCTTCTGTGAGACCAACTTTTCTAGTTTTCCCTGTACAAGAGAGGATCATGTTATTTGTGCCAGACTTATTTTACTTAACCTAATTCCTCCAAGTTTATCCATGTTGCTTCAGATGACAAAATTTCCTTCATTTTATGGCCAAAAAATGTTCCATTTTATATATGTACCACATTTTCTGTATCCATTCATCTACTGATGAACATTTATATTGATTGTGTGCTTGTCTATTGTGACTAGTATTACCAACCTCTTTTCCACATACTGATTTAATTTCTTTGGATATATGCCCAGTAATGGAATTGCTGGATCATAATAAATGTAATTTATAGGACTTTTTTTTAAAATCTGGAATTCTTCATCACTCATCTCTTCCTATGTTACCAATTGAAAAGGAAGAAACCCATGTGGATCGTGTTAATTTGACTCAACAGAAAGAAGTTCTGACAGCTCCCCATAAAGACAGCCATCTCTGGCCAAAGATTTTGATCCTAACAGGATGGTGATTCCAAAAAGTTCCTATCAAAACTGTTCCCTTCTTCTTGAGTGCAGGGATCAAGGTGCCCACCCCAAGGGGCTTTGATGCACCAGTCTATGAACCATATGCCCAGTTCCTCTCAGCCACACATACGGGGTTTTAGGGTAGAGCTCAGTGATATTTGCACTCAGACTGCTCAAGTCTGCACATTCCATCTCCAGCACCAAAACGGAAACAAATGAAGAAGACCTCCTTAGCCTGATATACAGCTCCTCAAGTCTTTCTCAAAGCACCCAGCTGCATCTTTAATAAACAAATCATTAAATAAAGCTTTCGTTTATTTCGGGTACACTTAAAATCCTCTCCTAAGGTCTAAATGTTTGGCTATCATTAATAGTTCATTTTATTTATATCACACTTCAGACTTTTCCACACAGTTTTGTTGCTTTCAGTTTTCACAGCCACCCCATGGGATGGATAGGGCAGCCCTTCTCACAGGAGGTAGCTAAGGCTCAGGAGAGCTAAGGGAATTATCCGAGGTCTCACAGCCCAAACAGAGGCCAGTCCAGACAGCAGAAATTCTGCCTCTCAGCCTAGTGCTCTTTCCCTTCCACTGTGCTGCTTAAATCTCTTCCCAATAATGTCAAAGGCATAAAGTAATAAAGTTGCCACAGTGCCCACAGAGTCAGAACTGGAGGACAGCTATCAGAATGACCACTTTGGACATCTTGGGCATTTTCTTGCTCACAGAGCTTCATGTGGCAACATTAGATCATGCTGTCCACTACAGGCCATTAATCCACCTAGAGGGTTGAATAATATTTTGGAATAGAACATAGCATACTGCATTGTACAGCAAAGTTAAAGATTATTTCCCAAAATCTGTGTTACGGTGTACATATGCCTGTGATGTAAAAAGCTCACTTTTAAAAAACTACAAGTCATTGTTAATGTTTTGGAATTTCTTCATGAAGGATTATCTTTTAGCCAAATTTCTAGGTGTTACAGTTAAATGTTTTTATCCCCCTTACAGGTATAAATTAATGCAAAAAAAAATACCCCCTTTTAATGTAGTAAACAAAATTGGGGGGGTCTGTTTTATTGAAGATCCAATTATCCAGAACACTCGGGGAAATTAATGTCCTGGATAATTGAATCTCTTCATTAAGGAGGGCGAATTGAAACCCTCATCAGGATACAGTCACAGAACAGCAGGGATGGAAGAGACCTTGGAAATCATTTCAGTAACTGCCTCATTGTTCCGTGGGCAGAGCTGTGGCCAGGAGGAAGAGGCTGGCCCTGGGCTCTGGAGTCAGCTAGGGTACCAACCAAGACCCAGGCCCACAAATAGCCTGCTTGAAACTCCCGTGCTACTGGAATGAATCTTAGGAAGCCAGTCATAACCCTTGGGCATGCTTCTTAAAATAAAAGCCTAGTTTTCAGCTCGTCTCTTGCTATTCACCTTTTCTTGTAGCTCAGTGTAGTTGGTTTTATAGAATTTAGAGAGAACATCGAAGGTGAGTAGGATCAAAACATTGGCATGAATGACCGAGTCTCTCTCTCTCTCTCTGATTTATTAGAATTTATTTTAACTGCTTGCTTGGATCTTGTTTCCTCACATACAGGATTGGTTTTCCAGGCACAAGGTAGGAACCTTTGCTAGCCATTGCTTTGAGGTTGAGAGATGCTGCTCTCATGACCAGAACTCTAAACCATCGCCTCAGTAGGTTCTAGTTCTTGCCAATGCGTTATTATGAGTTCTATCCTGTTGGGAACAAATCCTGGGAAGCAAAAAGACACAGTATCATCCTCCAGGAACACGTGCTGTTCTCTGCACACATTCATTCACTCAGCCCATGGGCACAGCACCTCCTATGGACCAGGCACTAGGGATGCAGAGAACAAAACAGAAAAATGCCTGACCTTACATGGCTTACATTGTAAGAGTCACAAATAAGCACACAGCACACAACAGACAAAGGAATATATAGAATATCAGGTGGTAGCAAAGCCAAAGGAAAGGAACAAAGAAGTCAGAGGAGGACAGGGGACACCGGGCTAGGTGGCTACCATTTCGATGCAGAGGTCAGGGAAGGCTTTGCTGAAGAAAGGGAGGGAATGGGGACATCACGTCTGAGAGAAGAGAGTTCCTGGCAGAGGAGGTGAACAGTGCTTTTCCTGGTTACTATACCTACCATCGAGCTCTGGGGTTTCCGGCTCATTGAGTCCTCCCTACCAGTGCTGCAGACTTAGAGGTTATTAGATGCTAATTTAGGGATAAGACAAACTGCTTTCATCCATCCCATCAGCAAGCATTTGTGCCAATGCCCAGGGTTCTGAGATGAAAGGCATAAAAAGATCCCTGCCCTCCAAAACAAGACTATCACTGCAGGTCAGGGCTGTGAGTGAGACACACACCAAGAAGGAGGGGAGTAGCAACATGCAGACCTTCCTAGAACCAGAAGAGGAGATTTCAAACAAGGAACAGAACAAGCAGAAAATCACAGCTCGAGGGGAGGGGAAGTTACATCCAGGGTCCTCAAATTGTAAGATCTGGTTAGAAGGTGAGTGTCAAGAAATGAAGCTCGGATGGGCGTGGTGGCTCACGCCTGTAATCCCAGCACTGGGGAGGCTGAAGCAGGAAGATCACTGCAAGTCCGAGATCAGCCTGGGCTACACAGTGAGTACAAGGCCAGCCTGAACTGCATAGTGAGACCCTGTCTCAAAAAGACCAAGAAAAGAAAGAAAGAAAGAAAGAAAGAAAGAAAGAAGAAGCAAGAAAAGAAATGGAGATCAGATGGGACCGAAGAAACGTGGACTCTGCTGTGCTCTCCATAACGCTATTAAAAAGTTTCCTTGCTGCAGTCAAAAACATGGGGTGAGACGGGCTGCTCTGTGGGGAGAGGCTCTGCAGAGATGGACAGGGCAGGTCAGACCGTCACATAGTTTAATATTTGCAGCAGAGGAGCAGCGGAATCGGGCTTGCCTTTTAGAAAGTGTCCACTGATGAAAACTGAGTCTCAGATTTCCCCATCTGGAAATGTACTTTCGCCTTTGCTTAGCTTATCCAGGTGAAGAACTGGGTAAGAACAAGCGGCACTGCTTCCACGGACCGACGCTTGGGTTTCAGATTCCCAGAGTCTGTCGCTCACGGCTGAAATCCTCTCCTCTCCATTTGCCCCTCCAAAATTATTGTCTCCTGACCAGCTTGCAAGTGTCTGGCAGTCTATCACAAGAGGATTCCGTTCTTCTTCCTTTTGGGTTCAACATTTCTTTCTACTGGGATCTCCTTTAGGAATAGGAACTTGGAGGGCAGGCATAGATGGGGGGTCAAAGGAGGCGTCCCAGGGGCAGTTGGGGACACTGTGTCCAAGGGGCAAGGCCTCTGCAAGGGAAGGGAGAACCAAGAGGGGAGACAGCACTATGGAGGCCTAAATCACAGTTGTTTCCTCATTTTTATAAATTTATATTTTCATGGGCCGGGTATTTAGCTCAGCGGCATAAGTGCCTGCCTTGCAAGTGTATGGTCGTGAGTTTGATCCCCGGTACTAAAAAAAAAAAAAAAATTATATATTCATTCAAAAAGCATTTATTGAACTTTAAAATGCACAGTGTAATTCGAATCCTGTGCTTAGCGAAACAGAAAGTCTGGCAGAGGTGATTACCAAGCCACAAGGGCACTCAAAGTACATCAACAGCAAGAGGGTTGCTTCAGGTCAGCGCTTGGTCCCACAGCTCTTCAGAGGGCGGGTAGCACGTCCACATCACACCTCTAACAGCGGCTTGGAGTTAAATGAAACAGAATGTTGACAAATGGAAGACTTGGAGGAACATTAAAATATGAATGCAAAACAGGTGGGTATACTATTAAAATAGTTCATCTAAAAATAGTGTAATTCCACCCAGTAGCCAAACCCTATTAGGTTTCACATTTGTTTGAGTTCACAAGGTAAGTGTAGCGTCCTTTGATTTTATGGGACAGGGTCTCCTCACAGTCTTTGTATTCAGCCTTACATTGGCCGCTCCTCAAAGCTGAGTCAAAGAACTTGAGGGTACCACAGATCAGGAAGAAAATGTTGACCCCGGAGTTCCTGAGTGTGGAAAAGGCTCTGGGAATGACTTAGGAGAGAAAGTGATAAGTCTTTTATGACCTACTTTTCATTTTCTCCCTTAAAACACAGAACCACAGTGGCTCCTGCATAGAATTTCTGGCATTTACATAGCATCTCCGGTGGGCCAGGTTTTTGTACAGCTAGGGACAAGGGACAGGGTCCCAGATGTGGAAAATTCACACAGCACTCAACTGTAACCCAGGCCAATGGTCCTGAGATGCCAGATCTACCTTCTAAGCTTATCCTTGAGCCTGGCAAAGGCACAGCTGCCATGGGGAGACGGCAAATCAGGGCCCAGGCTGCAGATGGTGCTGTACTAGTTTTGTAGCTGCGACCCAGGTCAGCCCTTGCTACAGTGCAGGGCCTTGAGCTTCGGTTTTGTTCCATCTGACCCCAGGCTCTTGTTCTTCCATCAGTGGCAACATCAGCCCAGCCTGGCCAGTGACCTAGGCCCTCAGCTCCCGTGTAACAAGAGGAGCCACCCAGCCTCTCTTCCAAGGCAGTGAGGACAATTTGTGAATCTTCTTACTCTCTAGGACATTGTCATATCATGGTGTCGTGTTTCACCCTGGCTTTTCCCCCTGGTCTTTTGACTGCCCCTTTGTCCTAGTGACTTAGCTGACGCTGCCTTGCAGGTCAGGAGTAGCCAAAGGCAAGAGGAAGCGGTTAGGGTGAGGAACAGGGAGGATGCCAGGGGTGACCCCATGGCAAGACAGGCAGGGCAGACTCCACTACAGCCTGCAGCAGAGCCTGGGAGGAAGGTTGCTGAGGCCTCTCTGGGTCCCCAGAGTCAGACAAGCCCTTTCCTTTGTGAGACCAGATACCATCTGGCTCCTGTCACATGGATCTGTGAGATGTTTAACATTGCTCCACAGGGAGCGTTTCCAGGCTTAGGGGAAAAAAAATGTGCTTTAAAAAAATTAAAAACAGTCAAAGGGCAGCTTTGGGAGAGCCTCTCTGAGCACAATATGCCCTGGCACAGCTGAGTCAGTAAGGACACCAGAGAGCTTTTCCAGTGGGGGACGAGAAGGCACCACTCTCTGGAGCCCCTTGCTCCTTTTGGAGCATACTTAGCATCTCTGTTTTCCTGCAAAGCTCTTAAATTTTTTCTTTCTTTTCTTTTCTTTCTCTTTAACAAATTAATTTTCCAAAGTTAAGAGGCAACTACGTGTATGCAGAAATTAAAGTGGAGCGGGGTCACACAACCGTAATTAGCTGTGCAAGATTAGCCAAGTAATTTAAGTCCGTGTCCTAGTTTTCACATCAGAAATACAGGACAAACGATATTTGCCCTGTCCGCCTTGGAGATGGTATGTGAGGGCCAGATGGGGAAGTAGGCACAAGAAGCCTGGGAAGGCAAGAGTCACACAATCCACTATGATGTGAATGAGAATGGGAGGTGTGAGGGCAGCACCAACCTCAGCCCAAGAAACATCGCTCACCCCTCTGCCAGCTGTTGCTCTCCATGCTAAGGAAGCCAAAAGGTACATGTGTGAATCTCCCCTGCTCTCACAAATGCACACACACACACACATAAGCATATGGATTTTTGTGGAATCCTGGCTATACCAAATTTGCTATTAAATCTGCATGAGACATTAGCAGAATTGCAGTCTGTCCCCTCCTTTACCCCCTGTCCCTATCCCAGCTCTATTCTCCATAAATAAGATGGACATTATATAGATATATAGATATCAATATAGATATAGACATAGACATATATCAAGACACTTTCAGGAGCAGGTAACCACACAAACCACTTGGAAGAGGCTTAAACAATAGAAAGACTCTAGTACAGGCTCCAGGTGAAAAGTTTGTGCATGCAATGGCCCGTCAGTGTCCTGAAGGACCCAGGACTTCAGGTTCCCACTCTGCCTTCTCCCAGCATCACCTGAGTCTGCAGGCCCATTGCCGAGGGCTGCTCCAGTGAAACAGCACCTTATCCCAGTCCATGCAGAAATAGGCAGGAAGCCCCTTCTCCATTGCCTCTTTTCTAAGTGCAGAAAATGTCTAAAAATGCTCCTCTGGCCACACTCATACACTCACATAGATCCAGCAGTGTGAGAGACATGGAAAGAGTTTGTGCCTCTCTGGAGAGTGACCTCCAGCAAAGGAGAGTGACAAGAAAGGGGCCACCCTAGAGGAGACATAGCCAAGTTGGTGAGAGCATTTGGGTGCCAAGAGTGATCAGGATGCCAGGGTAGAATTCATTCTTGGTAAATAAAATGAACAGGACACACAACTCAGTAAGTTCATGGTGCCTTCCTCAGTCCACACTAGCTCAAGACATGGCCCACCCGTGGCACCCACCAGGGTCTGGACACAGGCTTCCACTCTGGTTCCTGCAGAAAGTCGAAAAACCTCCCCAACCAAATTTTTTTTTTTTTTTGGTACTAGGGTTTAAACTTGCAACCTCACACTTGCCAGGCAGGCGCTTAAGCCACTGAGCTAAATCCCCAGCCCCTCCCCAACCAAATTCTGCAGGGCAGTCTTGGCTCCCCTCGGCTCACCGAAGGGCATCTAGCAGGCAGAACCAAAGCACAGTAGTATTCACAGCTGCAAGGAAGCCTGGGAAACATTAGCTTTCGGTCTCCGCACACCCAGTGTACACTAGAAGAAGTGTGGACCCAGCCTCACCAACTCTGCCACAGCCACCAACTGTGTCTTTGTCTGTCTGCGGCCATGGCTTTAACTTCCATTTGGGTCAATCTATATGTTTAAAGGGATTTATCCTGATTCTGGGTCTGCAGCCCATGACAATCAGCATATCTCCTTTTCCTGGCCACAGTAACTGAGCCAGAATTTTCCTTCATCTTCAAGTCATTTTGAGTTGTCATTTACTAGGAAAAAAAAAAAGACACAGGAATATTATCAAAGACCCATTTTGGTTGTTTCCCTGTACATGCGGGAGATGATGACTGGTTTATAGAGATCAATCTCCCAGCTCTGTCAGATTGTAATGATTCACAGTGAAGCGATGCAGTCCAGAGACCATGGGAAAATATGTGCACCTGGAGCTAGTGCTGTAGCTCAGACATCTACAGACTTTATTTTCCTTTATTGATAAGAGAAAAAATTTTAAGCCAGATATGGTGGTGCATGTCTATAATCCCAACACTTGGGAGACCAAGGCAAAAGGATTACTGAAAGTTTCAGGTCAGCCTGGGGTACATAGTGAGTTCAAGGCCAGCTTAAACTACAAAGAGAGACCTTGTCTCAAAAATAAATAAATGAATAATTGTAAAAAGCGCTCATATCTCTGAATTGCTGGTATGCTGGGGATTTGTTACATTTGCTCTGAAAGTTAAAGGAGTCTTAACATTTTCCTTGGGGAAGCCTACTGAAAAGTAATAATAATATCAGAATGCATTTTATTTTCAAATGTATTTTAAGTGTGTATTTAAAATTTTGCATTTTGAATTAATAAACATATTCTTGTGTGTGTGTGTGTGTGTGTGTGTGTCTTAGGAATGGAACCCAGGGCCTCACATTTGCTAGGCAAGTGCATTACCATGAGCTGTATCTCCAGTTTTGTTTTGTTTTGTTTTGTTTTGTTTCAAGACAGGATTTCACTATGCAGTTCAGGCTGGCCTTGAACTCATTATGTAAAGCAGGCTGGCCTAGAGCTCACAGTACTCCTCCTGCCTCAGCTTCCCAAATTCTGAGATTATAGGCATATACCATCATACCCAGCTCTACACATTCTTTTTAATCAACCAAATAAACTAATAATAGGAACCGATACATTTGTATTCCTATCTAATAAAAAAGGTATTACAGGAGTTACTGAACACATTGAAGTGGATTTTTTTAAAAAACCATAGCCTGGGTGAGAAAGAACAAACACCTCAAGGAGTCAGATGTACTCAGCCTGGAGTGCAGAGTGGGGCAGGGATCCCTGCAGTGAACCCTGCAATGTGCTGCCCAGATTCCGTGTTGCAGTTGGAGAGCCAATCACTCCAGATGTGTAGGAAGTTGCCAGCTGATAAGTCTCAGCTGTCTACCTCTTTGGGGATTTTTGTAGCTGAATTTAACCACCAAACCTGTGATTGTGCTTCTTGACACTGGCAGTCTTTCCTAGGGACTAACCAAGGCAGGACAAGGCCAAGCTCTCTCAACCCAATGAGACGAGTGAAGTGTCCACGCAGAACCAGAGCTCCCCCGGGGGCTGATCAAGGCTTTTGTGGGTTGGGCTTGCATCTCTTCCCCTCCCATCCACAAGCCTTGATCCTGAAGGTATCCCCTAGTGGCACCCTGCTTTCCAGTGTCCACCACAGTGTCTATTTCCCAGGAATCTCCACACCAGTGGCATACAAGACAGCAGTTCTTGGGCTTCAACATTTAACCAAATATAACAGAAAAGGAGTCCAAAGCAACTCCGAGATTGCCAATTCTGTCTATTCTAGCTGCCCCACATCTATGCCACCTTCTTGAGAAAATAAAAGTATTCTATAAGATCAGTGTCGAAGTTAGGATGCAATGTCAACTTGATTGGCATTGGGATCCACTGGGGGAACTAGTGGGGCACACTTCTGGGTATATCCACATGGGCATGGAGGCACAGCCTCTGGTCCTATATCTGGCCCCTCACTCTGTGCATCTTTGGCACTGTTTCCCTGCTCTGCTTCTTGGACACTGTGAATTGAGCAGCTTTGCTCCACTTCATCCTTCTACCTTAGAACCATCTGAACACAGACTTAATACCCTGAAACCATGAGCCCAATTAAACCTCTTCTTTAAGCTGTGTCTGTCAGGTATTGTGTCCAAGCAATAGGAAAGACACTAACAGTCGACTACATGTTCCACCTTCTCCAAAAAAACTTTCCTCATCCCACAAGCAGTGGGAGTCTCTTCCTGTCTGTGATGTTTTGTGTGTCCCTTTTTCAAGATGCATCATGCACCTATACCTTCTCATTTTTGCATTTTCAGTTTCTGCCACTGAGCCCTTAAGTCAGTAAGGTACCTACTCAGAGCTGGTTCCCTGAGCTGTGCAATGGGAATGATGCAAACAGATAGAGCACCTACCCTAGGCTGAGGCCCAGGAAAAGCTAGGTGCCTCTCTCCAGCCTCCCCTAGGGCCGTTCTGCTCAGCAACAATGGGATATGTGCCCGTTCTCTGCTCTTTCAGGGAGGGGGCAGTAGCAGGAGCCCGTGGAGGACATGTACACCTCCTTGGTGTCTGACTTCACACACTGCCCTCTGTGCTGCAAGGAGAAGAGCACCATTCATGACTTTAGAGAGAGGCAGGACTCACACAGGTACCTCTTAGTGAGCACACTGCAGCCAGCTTGCCCCAGAACACTGAAATCTCTGCCTATTTTTAGGATCAGAGTTAATTTTCTGGCTTGATGTGAGCAGTCAGCATGGGGGAGGTAGTTAAAAGTAGATAGTGTTTCGCCATAAGTAGAAACCTGAAAGAATTGAAAAGAGAGAGTTGAGCACATGTTTGCACACCCATGTTTATGGTTTCAGCTTTATTCAACGCAGGGAAAAGATGGAAACAGCTCATGTACCCATCAGCAGATGAATGGTGAACAAATGGTTGTGTGGACTACAGTAGAGTGTGATCCAGCCCTTTAAGAAACGGAGTTCCAATACGTGACACTCCACAACACAGCTAAACCTCATGAGTGTCACAGTAAGTGAAATAAGACACAAAAGGACAAGCACTATCATTTATGTGAAATATCTAAAATAGTCAAGTAGATTAGCAGGGGCTGGAGGAGAGTGGAGATGAGGAATCACTGCTTCACGATTACAGAGTTTCCTTGGGGGGAGATAAAAAACCTGTGGAATTAGATAAACACAGTTCATATAATTGGTGCCATTAAATTATACACTTAAAAATGATTATGGCAATTTTGTCATATATATATGTCATATACATATATTTAATTTTTTATTTTTTGCCTTTTTGAGGCAGAGTCTTGCCATGTAGTTCAGGCTGGCCTTGAACTCACTTTGTAGCCCATGCTGGCTTCGAACTCACAGCAATCCCCTTGCCTCAGCTTCCCGAGTGCTGGGATTATAGATGTGTACCACCATGCCCAGCCCACAATTTTTAATATTATAGTAAGATTACAGTATATCAAAAACCATTTAATTCTATTCTGTGTGAGTTGTTCAATGTGTAAATTATATCTCAACAAAGTTCTTTTTTAAAAAAAATAAATATGTACCATAATTGTTTACTCTGGGACAAACTCAAAAGAGCTATATCAGTTTGAAGACATAAAGAAAGAAATCATGACTGAACAGGAGACGTGACAAGGTCAGCCGTGGCTGCCCTGTGAACTCTTCTCCTGGAACTCACAGCCAGTTGTCAGGGCTGCATATTCACCAGAAGAGTCTCCACGAAGCTTCTAGGGAATGTCCAGGTTGGCTTCAGATAAATACAGTGTCCCAGAAATGTGATCATTTTGGGCCGGGGATTTAGCTCAGTGGTTTAAGCACCTGCCTGGCAAGCGCAAGGTCATGAGTTTGATCCCCGTTACCCCCCCCCCCAAAAAAAAAAAAAAGAAAGAAAGAAAGAAAACCCAGAAATGTGATCATTTTGTGTGGCAGCTAAAGACCCTGGGTAGGGCAAACCTTGATCAGACCCCTTTGGAGCAGACAGAAGGGCTGAGCCCCAGAAAGACTGGGTAGGGTCATGGGTGGTCGGAGAAGGAACCTCAGGAAACCATGAAGAGCTCTCTTCGGGTGAAACTCAGAGTCAAACTGGGCTGGCTGTAGAGCACGAGGATGCAAGAACTTGGGTGTTGTGTACCCCCATAGCCCGTGTCCCTCCCACCTCCACACACAGAGCTGTAGAGCGCACGTCCTGGGTCAAGCACTTCTCCAGTGACGCAGTGTTCATGGAATTAATTTAACGTAAGTCAATCCCTCACATCATGTAGCTGGCAGGCACTGAGAGGCCCAGAAACGCAGGTGGAGCACGTAGGGCGATGAAGCCAGCCTTGAAGAATGGGCCAGCCAGCCCAGGAGAGCCAGCAGGTCACTGCTGCTACCACAAGGATCCAGCCACTTCCTGCCATCTGCGAAAGGGGACTTGGGTTGGCAGAACCTCTGAATTTTACAGAGAAGCCAGAATAAGGTTTCTTAGGTGAAATCTTTTAATATTTAGTCGAGCTTTTAATATTTAGTTCAGCAGCGCTCTCAATTTAAAACCAAAGAAAAAATTAAAGCCATTTTCCAGCCCTAAAAATATATGCCTACAGGCTGAACGCAGCTGTGACCTGCTGGGTTCTGACATGTGTTTAAACACAATCGTGGAGATCAGAAACTGGCAAAGTGCTACTAGTGAGGAAACCAAAACCCACATGTGAGCCAAAGAGCACCAGGCTCTCTCAGGGGCTGCCTGCTTTCATTTACCCCTGCTGGATAGAAAATATGCTGCCTTTTATTTTGATTTAATGGGGATTTTTTTAAACCATCTTTTTCCAACCTCGTATTGAATGACTCTAATGAGAATGGTCCAAGAACTCACTGGGTACAAGGGTGGCATCAAGTAACCAGCTTTGGGACCACACCAGGATCTCTTCCTGGCTCCCTGTGCATTCCAGGAATGCATCTTAGGGGCAGGCCAAGGGCTTCAGTGTCAGACAGAAAGTCACTCACTTGTTGAACCTCAGAGCTGCAGTTTCCTGGGTTGCAAAATGGGAACACTAGTACCTTAGCACATCCCTGAGAGTCACAGAGGTCTCTGAATGTGTAGACGATAAGATCTCTTCCCAGCAATGCCAAACCTGTTCCTTCCTGCCCTGCGCATCTTTTCCATGCTTCATACTCACCTAGCAGGTCCAATTTCAAAACACAAAAAATTACCTCAGCTACAGGTAGATCCGTGGCAGACAAAACTCAGGTCCCTGTTCAATGCAGTCGATTCTCTTCTTCTGAAGGACAGACTCTTCTCTAGATAGATGTTATCAGGTTCCAAAACAATAATGGTCATTGGAACTCTTCTTCTTTTAACAAGGAGGCCGGGGCGAGGGAGGGACTCAATAGGGACAGGTGAGGAGAGATGGGGTGGCTCCTCACACCAGGCGATGGGTTCAAGAGGAGCTTCTGCCACCAAGGAGGGAGGTTTGGTTTCTCAAAACCACTCAACTGCCCCTTTCCTCAGAAGGTCCCTTATGGGGACCTCTGTTCCATGAAGAAGATGGAAGGGGGAAAAGTGATGTTTACTGAGCGTGGTTTGTTTTTGTTTTTGTTTTTTAGTTTTTTTCTTCTTTTGGTTTCACCTCCTTCCTCAAACGCCACCCTCCCTGCCATGTAATGATTACAAAATCCTGTTGGTTCTTCTCTGAAAGACTCTTACCTTCATCTTCACCTTCATGGCTCCATCAGGGGCCTCAGCACAGTTTGCCTTCACCCCCTGATACTGTCCCCACTCCCCAGCCCATTTCACACTACCCACCAGAAATATTTCCCAGGAGGGCAGAGGTGGACAGGAAGATGGCTACGTCGTGGAGGTTTGTCCCCTCTGTAGTCCTGGTTACTCAGGAGAATGAGGCCAGAGGACTGCAAGGCTGGGCAACTTGGCCAGATCCTCTCTCAGAATGAAATGGAGACAGCTGGGGACATAGCTCAGTGCCTCTGGGTTTGATCCCCAGTACAGAAAAAAGAAAGAAGGAAGAAGAAGGGGGAGGGAGGAGAAAGAAGAGGAGGAGGAGGAGAAAAAAGAGGAGAAGAAGCAGGAGGATCAGAAAGAGGAGGAAAAGAGACCACTTCCTTGAGGGGACCAATAATACAAGTTCACTTTTTATTGTCTTATCACCCAAGATTTCTAGATGCAGGGTGACATTTTCTTTTTAACTTCGATTTCCTACTTTTAAATCAGAGGCAAAACATGGGGGAAAATCTATACTTATTCATGTAAGTACAGCTAACATGACTACCTGTCCTCCTTTTTCCTACAACAGCAGAAATATTGGCTCAACACAAGTAATAGTAAAGTCCCATGGTGTGTGTGTGTGTGTGTGTGTGTGTGTGTTTAACAAGAGAAAGAGACAGAGAAAGACAGAAGGAGAGATCCTCATGAGACATTTCCAGTTGAAAAGTTGAATAAATGTTATCTTGACCTTTCGTGGGATTCTGTGCAGTTTGGTTATAGCCAAATCATGTGGGTCAAAGCCTATCATAACTGCATGTCTCTAATAGAAGGCAAATGGAACTCTGTTGCTCTGTATTCCCTTGCTGTCATTTCAAAATCTCAGATAACTTAATATATTAAATACAAAAGTAGCGCACACACATGCGCACATGCACACGCACATGCACACACACACAGAGGATACGGAATGAAATCTGTCTTCTCCTGGCCTGGCTCAGGATGTTTCAGATATGTTTATGCCCTTCACCTTTTTCTCTCCCCAGTCCTGGGCTGTCCTTTACTGTCCCATCTGGTCATAGTTGACCCTTGACCCTACTCCAAAACCTCTGAGCCTTGTCCTTAAGTCTTTGCGTGTCCTGCTGACTGGCCTCCAGACAGGAAACACTCAGGGCTCTGTCCTTCGCTGGAATCGTCTCGCTGTGCCTGAGGATTTGCTGAAGTGACAGCTCCCCTCTATCTCCTCCACACAGCCAGGGTGATACGGGCACCTAATGGAAACGCAGAGAATGTGGTGGCAGATATTCCTGGTTGGAGACAAGAGGTCATGAGATGAGGATGAGTCTCAGAGAGCACACAAGGGCATTTGGACATCCAGCCCCAAAGAGGCTGGAGGACACGTAGATCTTGATAACTACTGCAGCCAAGGGGCTATGTGGATGGGAAGGAGGCGAAAGCTTTGGAGTTGAATGTGTGCCTTGCCCACCTAAGAAGAAGTCAGCCCAAGGCAGGGGCCCATAGGGATCCAGTAGTGGCCTGTGGTCCTCAACATTACTACCTTGAGAATGGGTCAAAAACAGTCAAACAATTCTTCTCTGACATGTTTGTTTTATTCAATTTGCACGTCCAGAGACAGGGCCTGCAAGGCCTGCTGTCTGGCATGTCAAAGAGCTAAGATTTCATTCCTTAATCAGCCTTATTTTTAGTTGTGTGGACAAGGGAGTTAAATTACTATGTGACCATATCCCCTTGGACTGAAATCCATCTGCTCCCGAGAACCTTCATGGAAGGGTTAGACCTGCTTTTCCTCCTCTTTGGGGAATAGCTATGCAGGCCCAGAACTGTTTTTTGATAACCTGGATGCTCTGACCTATTAGCAACCTTGGGATTTTCCCCTCACTAGCTTCATCTTCTCCATCACCATCATTGCTCCCGAGATCACTTCAGCTCCCCCCACCCGCCACCTGCACACCTACTACCTAGGGAACACGGTTTTTAAAAGTCATCTTTCCTTTAATAGATAACCGTGCAGAACGGCAGGGAGGCAGCCTGGGGGAGGGGGAGTATTATGCTCCTCATGGAATTTGAAGAGCAAACTTGTGTTTGGGAATTCAGCAGTCAGCAAAGGTGCCTTTTTTTGGAGACGTGTCACCCCTCAGTCCAATGTCACAGTACACCTCTGATCTGCCTGCAGGTTCTCGTGGTAGCTTTGACCTTTCCAGCAGGGTGTGGCCGGGTGGCAGGCTTCCCATTGGCTCGCTGAGTCTCACTTGGAATCAGATGAGTAATTAGACTTTTCGGGCTTCCCAGCCCATTCTGATCAGCCTACTTACCTAACCAGAGCCAGCAGCAGCTGCCTGAAACCCTCTGCTCCATGGCCCTTTTTACTTGCTCTTAAGAAGCTTGTTTGCCTAGGCAGTAGACGTTCACTGCTAACAGTAGCTCTCAAAATGTTTACAGATTCAGAGTTCTTCCTCCCCTCTGTGTCCTCTCCTCCTGTCCTATCTTTCTTCTCTGTCACTATATGTGATAATATTGACTTGGTTTCTGATCGTTCCTTTTCCTTGTCACCTAGCTTCACATATCAGAGCTCCTGGGAGAAAGGACTCTAGGTATAGAGGTGTGAGGCTGGGATGAGGGTTCAAGAGATCAGGTTGCAGGACAGCCAGAGAGCCTTGTACATGGGGATGGTGCACAGGAAAGGTGGCCTGCCCACGCCCCAGCAGCGAGAGAGGAGAGGACAGAGCACTGGCGAAGCTTCCTCTGGGCAGACGGGACTGACGCTGGCTCTCAGGTGAGCAGCTCTGATGAAGCTCACCCACAGGTTGGACGCAGGTGTGACCTGAACACCTCACTAGCTATTTTGAGTCTCCTCTCTAGATCAGTGCTTCTCAAAAAATTTTAGCCACAGTCTTCCCTTGAAACAATGTGTAGGTAAAAGCCCACATTTCACTTCCCATAAAAGCTGAATAGCTGGAGCAAGATGTGAGGGTATAGAAAATGGGTTTCCTCCCTCATCTCTGCCTTTCTCCCTCTCTGTCCCTGCAGTAGCTGCACCAGCCATGCTGATAACCGCTGCTCCCTAAGCAGAAGGATGCTGTAATCTTAGCTTTCCCCACCCTCAGCCCCTCTTCCCAGGCCAGAGAACAGGACAGATGCTCCCCAATGAAACAGCTGAAATTCGAGCCAGCCATTCCTTGGGGCTGTTTACTCGGTGTCCCGTGTTTAACGGGTTCTGGTGTGCCCTCTGGCTGAATCCCGTCTCTGATGGGCCAGCAGATGGGGCCAGCTTGCAGGGGGCAGCAGACCCGTGGTATCTGATACCGCCCGTCTGCCTGCGTTCCCCACTCCTGTGGCTCCCTCTTGCAGACAGATTCCTGGCTTTGTTGTTTGGGGTTTCCTCATGCTTCTCATCCTTTCCGTTCTGAATCTGTGGCAGAGAAGCACCTCAAATTTCACAGGAGGGATTTGGAGAGGAGATATGGAAATGCTGGCAGCCAAGAATATCCTGCTTTTTGTAAAAACTACTGGGCAGCACTGAGCAAGTATCCATCCCTGCAGGTAATAGCTGCTGTGTCCCTTTCAGTTAATCCAAGAAACTTGTTTGACTGTGGAGCTGACACCTTGTCATCCTGGTATCTTGACAGCTCCTGAAGCAGGGGAAGTGTGCCAGACCTGGAGTTCACAACCAGGTTCTGCTTCCAGCTTGCCTGGGGGTGGATTCAGTGACCCCAACAAATGTCTTGACTCTCTAAATTTGGCTCGTCTTTTCAATAAAATAAAAAAGTGGTCTCTGAAGTCTCTTCTGGCTCTACCTTTATGTTTAGCAGGTCACTGATGGTTGAGGCCCAAGAAACTCGGTAAGTGAAATTACCCTGGCTAACATCCTGTATGTTAAATTAAATCCATCTGTAACCCTGAGCAGGACCTTCTGGAGTGGAGAGGTCCCCTAGGCCCAAAGCAATCCACGCGCTGAACCAAAGGAAGCTAGGCGGCTGGAAGTGACTGATAGCCGTGCCATTCAATTTTTGGTACCAAAATAAATAAATAGATTAGTCTCTGCACTTCAGCTTTCTCATCTGTAAAGTGAGAGTAATATTAGCACTTACTTTATAGGATTGTTTAATGGAGTTAATGTGTATTCAGAGTTTAAAATGGTGACTTAGGATATTGTAAATGTTCAAAAAATGTCTACTATTATGACAAGCACCACATGGCTCTGGGCAGAGCACATTTGGTGGACTTCTATGCACATGAGTAAGCACTTGCCCTATGGACCATGGCATTCTTGAAGCGCAGGTAGCTGGGTCCACATCTCGGCTCCACTCAGCTAAGCCTAAATGGCACCAGGCCTCCCATTCAGCACCAGTTGCCTGCAAAGCCTCATGTAACTCCTTCCTCATTCCCATGAACCCCCAAAATAAAGTCTACCACAGAGATCTGCTGCACGATCACTTGGGCTGCTTCATTTGTGATATCCAGGAAGTAGCCCTTGTTCCATGAGTTCCTGGAGGTGCACCCTGCTCCAGAGGAAGCATCGGTACACAAATGCACACACGCACGCATGTACAAGCACACACACGCACGCCCACACACACTCATGCACGCACAATCTCACATGCACGCCCCCATACATACACACCACAAGATCCAAAAGAGAAGTCTGGAACAATGCAGGGTATGAAGGGAGCTCCCTTGAGAAGGGCAACGCTAGATACTGCTTCAACTAACTTTTTTGGTATAGGCGCTGCTGAAGGGAGCATTGCTTCAACTAACTTTAAAGAACTTTGCCTTTGCCTTTAGTTTCCCTTGTTGGGAACGCAGAAATCACCTTCTTTGAGTCTAGGCTGAAGTGGACACTTTTAAAGGAATTTCATTTCCAGAATGCATTCTGTTTTATTTAGCAAAGCCCTTGGTCTGGAGCAGTTGTCAATGGCCTCTTTGGTGGGCCCCAGGGTGGGGAGGGGCCCCCATCCAGCCTGCAGTGACCTGGCACTGCCATTTCCAAGGAAGCCACTTGAACAGATGAGCCCCAGAGACTGAAGGCCTCTCCTGGGGTGACCAGTCTGTTCGGCAAGGAGGTGGAGGAGAGAGGTGACCTGTTTCTGCGATGTATCAACTCAGTGGCTTCTGCAGTGGCTCTAACTCAAACGGACCTGAGATGACTCTCTGAATGTCCCCTAAAAGGTTCCCCTCAGGGCAAGTGGACTGGATAAGTGGTCATGGATTTTGAGTACCTTGACTGGTCAGTTGCAACATCAGCTGTGGCATCTCATCAGTAACATGCCTGTGTCTAGCAAGAATGCCATCCTTGGCTCCAAGTGAAGATTTCCTATCACCAGATGTGAGCTGTAAGCAGCATGCAGCAGGGACCAGTCCCCAGTATTTGCTCAGATAGTTCAGAGACCTTTATCCTTGAATTCGATCCTACGGCAAATCTTGGTCTTTGTCACCCAGTTTCCATGGTTGCTCTACCAGTAAGTTCCAAGGCAAATACTAGCAGAGTCCATCCTCAAGTCTGACCAAGAACACTAGTGACAACCCCAGAAAGCCTCTGTGTTAAGAGGCCAGCAGAGCTCTTGCGTGGAGTTCCAAGGATCACACAAGACTTGTCATATGATTTATGTGTTGTCCCTCAAGGGAAGAATTGCTGTCTTCATATTCACCTGAGGGGATCAGGCATCGAAGTTTTCTCTGTGGAGATCAAAAATGTTTCGCAACTGGTGCATGCTTGTAATTTCAGCACTCTGGGAGGCTGAGGCAAAAGGATTTCAAGCTGGAGCCCAACCTTGGCAATTTAGCAGCTTAGCAAGTTAGTCCCTGTCTCAAAACAAAAAATAAAAATGAAAGGCTGGCGATGTTGCTCAATGGGAAGACCCAGAATTCAACCCTCTGTACCACAAAATAAGGAAAGATGGAAAGGAGGGAGGGAGAGAGGAGAGAGAGAGAGAGAAAAGGGAGGAAGAAGGATTTTTCTAAATTTTACCTTATCTAACCTTAAGAAGATTTTTGAATTTAAAATGTTTTCTGAGGTGAAACCTGCCTGAAGGAAGGTAATGTTACTGGGAATCCCATGACACAGCCAGGCCAAGGCCTGTGGAGTCGCATGAGTCTAATTCACCCTTTCTCCAATAAATATTTGAACAGTGTAAAACTAAAATAGCCTGCTAAGCAAAGCACAGGTTCTACCATTAAAACGCTGTTGTGTTCCCAACTGTTGATCACTGGTCTATGGGTGATGGTGACCAGAGCCCAGGTGATGACCAGGGTCTTCCCTGGGCTCTGGTGACCATCACCCAGCTAAGATTGCCCCCTTGGAGGTTCTAAATGGCACTGGTTGTGGAACCTCACCCCAAATGAAAACAGCACCAAACTGCATTTTTTTAAAGCTCAGGGAAAGGAAATAAAGGACTCAGCTTTGCCCAAGACAAATATTTCAACAGTAAATGACTGCTGCCCCTCCCACTTCCCACCCCCTTGTTCTCCCCTGGCACACTCAGTCCGCCCTGGAGGAGTCAGGGTAGTGCTTGAGTGACAGCTGTGAGGTTGTCAGCTGGAAGTGAGAACACATGGGGGGGGCCAGGGAGGTCTCCTTCCACAGCTAAGTGGTCTGAAGTCACCGAGGCAGCTGGGGAGGGGCAGGTGGGAAGTCTCCAGAGAGGAGCTGAGCCAGACAGTGTAATCCCAGAGTGGGCAGGAGGTGACCGTCTAACTGGGGACAAGGAACTGAGCTGTTGAGAAAGCAATGCTGGAGTGAAACCCGAGGGAGGCTGGGGAGCCCACACACAACACTGTTTGAGCCACTCAGGAAATTTAGGGCAAAGGCAGTAACTCCATTTCCACAAAGAAAATCGTGTTCTTAGGGAGGACAGGAGGAAAATTTCGTTCAAGAAGAAATACTTTTTCGTTCGTAATATTGGATTTTGTAGTCTGGTTTAAAAGACAGTGGACTAAAAGTAAGGGCTGGGCTATGGAAGAGGAAATCAGGGAGCCAGAAACACTTAGAAATAACTCAGGAACATGTGACATTGATATGGGATCAGCCTTCTACATGCTGAACCCCAGAGTCAGAGGTAGGTGTGCAGAGCGCTTTTCTCTCTGCTGGGTACCAAGGGCGGACATGGTGAGCACCACCTACAGGGGCAGGAGCTGTGAGTCCAAGGGCACTCCCTGGGCAAAGGGGGCAGAAGGTGCTTCTCCTCACTGTGGATGGTTCTGGGAAAGGTGAACTACCATAAAAGGGGCAAGGAAAGTGTTCACACTTCTGTTTGTGACTGTCCCAAGGCCAGGATTTCACACTGTACCTCTTTGTGTCTATTGATTAATTGATTGATTTGTGTGTCCTTAGCTATAGAAGAAAAGAGAAGGAAGGAAGGAAGGAAGGAAGGAAGGAAGGAAGGAAGGAAGGAAGGAGGGAGGGAGGGAGGGAGGGAGGAAGGAAGGAAAACAGGCAGGCTGGCAATTCTCAAAGCAGCAACACCTGGGAACTTGTTTTAAAATCAAATGTTCTTTCTGACTCCAAAAGCAGAAACCAGACATGGGGCCCCCATTTGTGTTTTATCAAGCCCCAGGGAACTTCTGATTTGAGTTCGTTTGAGAATCAGTGCTTTAGCAAAATGGCAGGCCACTGAGCTATAAAGGTCTTAAATGTGTCACCCTTTTGCTATTTATTGGTCTATTTTTGGCTTTTATATAATAAACTTGCTTTGTGGAAATAGACAAGGTTTCGGTGTCATGTATCTTAATGCCTCCAGTGTTACAATGCTTATTATCGAATCAACTCTTTTAACCTTGGGGCGGGGAGGAGGAGGCCAGCAGGGACAGAGTGTAATTTGATCAACTCAAACTGCTTTCTTTTTCTAGGTTGAGGGAAGTGCAAAAAAAAGTAAACAGACATGGAGAAATGGAACCAGGGCCCCAGCAGTATTTTGCTTCCCTGAGGAACAGGCTGAGTTGAACAGAAATTGAGTGTCCCCAATACCTGCATGAGCAGTGGGGGACACATGAGAGGCCAGCACAGCTAGGGGGCTCATGGGCTTCCCTCTTTCCTTTGCATCTTCAGATTAAGTTCTTCTAGCACTTTCCAACACAGCGTCTCCTCTCAGCTGGCAGGAATAGTGGGATTCTGCAGCCCCAGAGCCTCGGTTACACTGTCATGGCTCTTTACCCCCCCTTGCCACCCTCTCCTGGTCACGCATTCCAACATGCTCGCTCCATCTGGGATCCAAGACATTCCAGGACAGATGTAATTCCTTGCTCAAGTCACCTGACTCAAGTTGTCAAATGAGGTTCCCAGACAGGTATCTGTGAGGGAAGCCAACAGATGTGTGATCCCGGCAGCTGCTGCCACACAGAGGGGAGGCAGGAGACAGCTCCCCAAGAAGGAGGAGGTTGGGTTATGTAAGGGAACAAGTGGGTGTGCTCACTGCCTTTCACCTGTTGCTAATTAGTACACTGCCTGTCAGGAACCAGCAAGGGAAAAAACATCCTTACGCCAGCTCACCTAGCAGTGGGAGTGAGGACATATGCAGCTGAGAAGGGTTCAGTCCAGCGAAAAAAATGTATTGTCCCATGTAGTGTTAGGTGCTGGGGATACGGAAGTGAGTAGATCAGGGTCGCTGCTTACCAGGAGCTCACAGACTAGGACAAGAACACAAACAAGTGCATACAATGAATGATACATACAGTGAAGCAAAATACTGCTGGGGCTCTGGTTCCATTTCTCCATGTCTGTTTACTTTTGTTTTGCACAGAAATCCTGTGGAAGCCAGGCATAGTGATGCACACCTGTAATACCAGCTACTCAGGGGGTTGAAGCAGGAGGATCACAAGTTTGAGGCTGACCTGGGCAACTTAATAAGATCCCAACTCAAAAAGAAATACTTTGCAGCGATGCTTTGAAAGCTGAGTCAGAGAGACCCAGTAGATCCTTCCAAGCAGAGAACAGTTGAATGCGAAAGCCAGGAAGTAGGGCTGGGGTTCTTGAAGCCTGATGTAGTGAAATTAAGCTAGGATTTCACTGACAGGTGTAGATTCAGGAAGGCAGCCTCCTCCAAATGGGGCAGGCATCAAAACTCCAAATCTAAGAGGAGAAAGCGGGGTAGGAAGAAGTCAGGGCCAATGGGCAGGAGAAGGGGGCTCCAGGAGACCGTGCAGCCCCCAGAGAAGAGCCTTTGTGAGCAGTGGGTGCTCAGCTCAGATGGTGGGTGTGTGCAGCAGGTGCGTGCAGCAAAGGAGAGCAAGAATGGGTCTGCTTTGCTTGAAGAACAGGAATGGTAAAGCCCTCACAGATGGCCTTCTGTGTCCTGACCTCCAGCCCAGTCTTCCTCCTAGCAGCCAAGGGCTGACTGCACACCTTCACCTTGAACCCCCATAGACACCTCAACCCAGGAAATGCAAAGCTGAAGATCTCATCCCCTCACCCTTCCCCGGCCCTCTCTGGGCAGTGAGTTCGGAACGGGTCCTCAGCTGACCTTGGTGCCTCATTTGTAAATTCTAATGATGCTTCTTTCTCTAATCACTTCCTCTTTCTAATCAAATGATTTCCTTCTGCCTTCGTGGGCCAATAGCAGAAGTTGCCCCCAGCCAGTATACTTCAATTTAATTGCCCAGGCAATAGGTGATAGTTCTGCTTAGAGTTCCTTTTACTTTTGGTCACTGTGATGCATAGCTGGTCACTATGATGCATATCATAAGAGCCAATCCCCAACGAACAAGCCATTCTGCCCCTGTGTTTCCTGCTTGCTTATACCATACAGGCCCAAGACCACCAGAGATCAAGGCCTGATATTTTGGGATTGATCCCAGTCTGTGCCTGTCCATGTTAAATAAATCCACCTCCATATCCTGGGTGTTGATTGGGTGTTTCTGTTTGCCATAGCAGGTTCACCCAGGTAAACCAGGGAAATGTCCCCACCTGAAGATCCTTAATTTAGTCACATTTGCAAAGCCTCTTTTGCCTTGTAAGGTAGCACATTCATAGGTCCTAGGGATTAGGGAAATGGACCCCTTGGAGAGGCCATTATTCTAGCTCCCACACGCATCATAGCAACACCACTGGACCCATGATTCCTCACCTAACTGCAGAGAAGAATCAAGGTATATAAAGAAGGAGGGATGAGCATAGTAGTGCACATCTTTAATTCCAGCACTCAGGAGACTGAGGCAGGAGGATCACCAAAGCCAACCTGGGCTCTGTAAGTGAGTTCAAGGCCAGTCTACACTACACAGTGAGACCCAGTTTCAAAAGAAAAGAAAACAAAACAAAACAAAAAAGTGAAGGAGGATAAGAAAAAGAAGTGAGGAAAAGGAGGGCGATCTCCAGTTGACTCCTTTCCAGGAAGGGACGCTCTTCCTTCCCCATCTCTCACTATGCCTCCTGCCCCAGTGGTGCCCCTTCTCGGGCTTTCTATTTCCTTCTTTCCTTATTCTCAGCCATCAAGGCTTCACTCGCAGTCCCTGTCTGGAAGACTCTCTCTACTTCCTAACAGTTGCCTCCATGCTTCCCCAACCCCTCCAAGGAGCACTCAGCCTTCGGGGCTCAGCTGAGACGGTGGCTGTCCAGGAAGCCTTCTTGGACTTCTCGCTTTAGGTCTCTGGTGGCCCTATTGGGCACCATCACACCCTGCACTGAGCATTTGCCTCATCCTTCGTGACTGCCTCACCCCTAACTGTCTCTTCGGAGCTGCAAGCACTTTGAGGATGAGACCCAAATCTTTTTCGTTTCTCCCCAAGAATATTTAAGCTCAAAGTTCCTGAGGAGGATATTAAAAAATAAAATAGCACTCCTTCTAATGGACAACAGTGAGTACCAAACCTGAGCAGGTTGTCTTCTTCCAGCCCTAGCTCCGGATTTTACCTTTTTCTTTCTTCTTTGCTTAGCACCTATTGTTGGCTTAACTGGAGGATGCAGTGACCAAGTCAGTGGACGCCTTCCAGTGGGAAGGAAGGGGACAGTACACAGTTTGGTGCTTGTCAGCTGGTGCCAGATCAGCAAGGCAACCGGGGACAAGGCCCTGGCAAAGAGGGCTGGGAAGATTTCCAAAAAAGGGATCCTGAAGGTTTTCCCGCTCAGGTCACGTGGGTGAGGCTGCACCTGCTGTCTGCAATGTCATCGGCAGCCAGAGCCAGACCCCAGAGATGTAATGCGAATTCCAGGGCAGCCACATGAGGCGGCCGCTGGACCTTAATCATCCTAATGATACAGGAGGACGGTGGGGCCCCGGGGGCTGATCCCAGCTGGAGGTGCCCCCTCCCTGCTCACTCCTTGGCATGAGCTTCCAAATGCCAGGCCCTGGAAGGAGAGAACTTAGGACAGCACCACCAAGCTTCAAGCCCCTTCAGCATGGGGCAGGACAGATGAGCAGGAGGTGCTCACGGATGATTCATTGCCACCTGCTTTTAACAGATGAGTGAGTTCCACGATCATAACTTGTTTCCTTCAGGCATTAGCATGGCCAAAACAAATCTCATCAAAAGCACTTGTCAGCTTAGTTCCTGTAGTCTAGAAAATAAGCAAGCATCTCCTTCTTACTCTTCTTTTTACTTTTTCTAAAACAAATGAAAAATATGAGCAGACTTGCCATAGCCAACAGTCAGTCAGTCACTTCCCTCCCGAGTAGAAATTTTTGCTTTGATTTATGCATTTTCACAGCTTTATGATAGTCTATGTATCTATTCCACGATTCATCCGATTTTGTCTTGGCGGACACTTAGGTTGTTTAGGATTTTTTTTTTCTTCCTTCAAACAATTCCACAATATATTCCTCATCATATCCTTATGTACACATAAGAGAATTTGTTAAATGGAACTGATGGGTACTTACATAGCTTTCTAGGTAATTACTACACTGCCCAAAACATCGAATCAGCTTACACTTATATCAGCAGCACATGTGTTCCCAGCACTTGAGATCTTACCCAAGTCTTTGGCAAATATTTTTGGCTTTACCAGTCTTATGGCTATATAATGGTATCTCACTTTGCTTTAGTTTATGTTTTGTTTTGTTTTTTGACACAGGGTCTTGCAGGTTGGCCTTGAACTCACTATGTAGCCCAGGCTGGCCTCAAACTTGCTGTGATCCCCCTGCCTCAGCCTCCCTAAGTGCTGGCATTACAGGTGTGAGCCACCAGGCCCAGTCTGCTTTAATTTACATTTTTCTAACTACTAGTAAAATTGTACAGCATTTTGTGTATTTGTTGGTCTTTTTTAGATTTTTCCACCTATGGGCTGCCTGTTCATATCTTTTACCTAATTGTACCAGTTGCCTGCCTTTTTACTTATCAATCTTTGGTTAGGTTTTGTTTATATTTAATCAGATTTGTTTCTGATGCCTTATAGCTTTTCTCATGTAGATGTTAGCTTTAATTTTATTGTTTTCTGTGTTTGGTACATAAAAACGCAGACCGATTTTTGTAAAAGGATTTTCTATTAATAACCTTGCTGCATTCTCCTATAAGTTACATGAGGCTCTTTTCACACATATCTAGAAAATTCTGATACTGAAAATCCACCAGCAAGCGCTGGCCCTTGGTTACCCAGCAGGCAAGCGGCGGTAACGCTGTTTGCTCACCTCCTGGGTAAACCCCTGGCTTTTTCCTAGACCACTTACCACCAAGACGACACACACAGCAGCCATGCCCCCTTCTGGAGACCTGTCGGCAAGACAGCGCTCTCCTGAAAAATCCCTACTGGGCGGATCAAAAATCTGAAAGGAGTGGCCTAGCTTGAGGTCAGCTGCACTGTTACAAAACAGAAAGGTCCCCAGGAAAAAGGCTCCGAGCCAGCTGGGTTAGCCTGGGTGTCCTGATTAGTGGGTGGCGATTCTTGATTGGCTACTTGAGCTCTGTCCTTCCACTCCCCTTACCTGCCTTAGGGACATCAGAAAGCAGGCCAAAAGGAGGAGGCAACAGTGCATGGAGAAAGGGAGTTTAAAAAGGAGTTAGAGTGAAGCCGCCCCTCAACCAATTAACATCCCTGCTCCGCTCACAAGATGTCCCACAGCTGGGTGTCCCTCGAAAGTGTCCATCTGGCCTGATTGCTGGAGGGCAGTTGGGCAGCCTCAAGAGCCCCCTGAGAGGCCAAGAAGATGTGTTCTGTGGACGGCTGGGTTTGGAGTGATCCTACTTAGTACTGGAGAAAGAAACAGAGAGAGGAAGAGTAAAGAGCTAACACCCATTTATTGTGCATAGGCCTCTCTTGGGCTCCAGATGTTTCCACAGAACAGCCCTGAGAAAACACTTTGGCACGTCTCTCACTTCTCCAAGGGTTAGGGTTAGGGTTAGGGTTAGGGTTAGGGTTAGGGTTAGGGTTAGGGTCAGTCTCGGTGGCTTGATGTGAAGGCCTAGCCGCCACATGCAACACAGTGAAAATGTGAACAGGCCTTGCGTCAGACAGATCTGGCTGAACTCTGGCAAGCATGGCACGGTCACATCTTCCAACCTTTGATTTCTTCCTCTGTCTGTGGGAGACAAAAATCTCTCCACTGTGAAGTTGTTGAGCTGATTAAATTCAAATTAAGTCGTGTACATCACCTTAGAGTGATTGCTAGATAAAGCTATTTTAAGTCCTTGGAAGGATGGAAGGAAACTGCTGAGTCACGTTTGTAGTTTAACAGGCCATTGGACACTTTCCAGTCTCACTCTCCCAGTAATCCAGGAAACGTGAGTTACTCTGAAGTGAGAGGCAGCCACTAAACACTGGCTTGTGTGGCTGGGGCGGAATAGAATTCATGTACATATGTTAACTCCCTTTTTGCTTAGGACAATCCTTTGAGTTGGACAGAAAGGAATTAAGGCTTCAAATGAGGAAACTGAGGTGCAGGGTGCAGGGCGCTGTGACTTCCTCAAGTCAACTGCTGGATATGGAAGCACAGATAAGAAGCTGTGAGTATCCTTTCTGGGAACATTTGCTGGCCTGTACCCAGGTCATTATTCTCCTGTCCTGACTACCTAGACACAGAGCTTAAGTAACCCTACAGTTTAACCTGATTCCTGGACAATTCTGATCTTTCTCTCTCTTTCTCTCTCTCTCTCTAATACCCAGGAGCACACTATCACTGAGCTATATCTCCAGTCCTATTTATCTTTTTTTTAATCTTGAGACATGATCCTACTATGTTGCTCAGGCTACCTCAAACTTGCAATCCTCCTGCCTCAGCTTCCCAAGTAGCTAAAATTACAGGTATGTGCCACTGTGACTGGCCTGCCTGCTGCTGCCTCTCCTTCTTCCTCTTCTTCCTCCTCCTCCTCCTCTTCTTCTTCTTTTTCTTTTTCTTCTTCTCCTCTGCCTCCTCCTGCTCCTCTTCTTCCTCCTCCTCCTCCTCCTTCTTTTCTTCTTCCTCTTCTTCTTCTTCTTCTTCTTCTTCTTCTTCTTCTTCTTCTTCTTCTTCTTCTTCTTCTTCTTCTTCTTCTTCTTCTTCTTCTATTGTCAGGAGCAAACAGTTCTCCAGTGCACATATCTCTTCCAGTCTCTAGTGTTCTCCTGCTGACAAAAATTGAGTGGGAAACTATTGTTTTTGTTTTCTTTTTACAGGAGCCACATTCTGTAGAAAGCCTGTGAGCCGAAGAGTGTAATCGCATCATGGTAAAGAGGAAACAAAGGTTAATGGAAAGAAAAGAGCAAAAGAAGGATTTTAGAGGAATCGGCTGATCATCGTGTAAATGCTGTGGGAGGCAGAAACACCCAAACGACACCCAGATGATGGGCACTGACTGGGAATCAATTGTCCCTCAAAATGTCAGATCTCAAAATTCAGGGAGGGAGGTTTTTACATGGTTGCAAGAAACAGAGTACTTGACTGTCTTTGATTGGCTCTTACAATATGCATCACAGTGACCAGCTGTTTCTAGGAGAAAGTAGTAACAGGAACTGTAATGGGAATTATGACTTGGGTTAGTAACAAACAAGTATACTGGCTTGGGGGCCTTTTCTGCTGCATAAACAGGACATCGCTGTTCCTATTACATGTTGTCCTTTTTTTTTTTTTTTTTGAGACAGGGTCTCACTATGCAGTTCAGCTGGCCTTGGGCTCACTTTGTAGCCCAGGCTGTGGTCTCAAATTTGTAACAATCCCCCTGCCTCAGTCTCTGGAGTGCTGGGATTACAGGAGCGCACCGCCACGCCCAGCACATTGCCTTTACTGTAGTAACCTATGCATTTGTATTACTCCCTCCACTGATTTGTAAGGTTTCGGAAGGGAAAGTGTCTGTGTCTCTGTGTCTGTGATCTGTCGTCTATACCACCTA
The DNA here is from genome assembly GCA_004027455.1 of Hydrochoerus hydrochaeris. Classification (NCBI taxonomy): domain Eukaryota; kingdom Metazoa; phylum Chordata; class Mammalia; order Rodentia; family Hydrochaeridae; genus Hydrochoerus; species Hydrochoerus hydrochaeris. The sequence goes on from PVLA01011186.1 coordinate 37,379, forward strand.
CCCACACAGGCCCTTCCAGAAATGCCATCTCCTCTGGGGTCCAGCTGTGTGGCATGAGAATCTCCATCCTTGGAGGCTGTTACTCTGACCTATGCTGACTGAGTCCTACCTATCACCCCCACACCTCCACACTCCCATCCCCAAGCAACAGCATACCCCAGGAAGAGGCCCTGGAAGAGGAAAATCAAGGGAGGAGCTGACATGGAGATCACTACCTGTCTTGTTATTATGACAGTTAAATCTGGTAAAAATATTACCGACAGGTCCAGGATTTAGCTTAGCAGTCTAAGGGCCCGCCCTGGTAAGCGTGAGGTTGTGAGTTTAATCCCAGGTAAAAAAAAAAAAAAAATTACAGGCAGTCAGACAGGGCTGGACCCTCGAAGGAGTCAGTGCAGAAGGTGAGAACACATCACAACTGTAGCTGGAGGCACATCTAAAGAAGACTAAAGTGGCCAGGGATTTAGCTCAGTGGCATAAGCACCTGCCTGGCAAGCATAAGGTTGTGAGTTCAATCTCCGGTACAAAACAAAAAAACAGTATGTGTAAAGAAGGCTAAAGTCACAGTGGCCCAATTTACATACATCCCTAAGGGATGAATGGAAGTTTGACATTATTGGTATCAACTTTTTGAGTTTTCTCATATAAATAAACCATTATCTCAGTAGGGATAGGCCATCCTCTCTCACCCACTGAGACTAAAGACCAAGACTACCAAGACTAAGACATAGATTATCTTTTTTTTTTTTTGTACCAGGATAAAACATTGACAACCCACTTTCAGGTCCCCTCCTGTCTCTCAGGAGCTATTTCCCTCAAACAACTGATGTTCCTTAGAATTCATTCTTCAATTTTGGAGAACATATGTGTTATGGATTAAAAACTAGTGGTCAACTTAACACCAGCTGAGTTAAATTGGTGTGGTGCTGAGTGTAGACGGCCCCCCTGAGGAGAGTTGCCAGCATAAAAGGAGCTGTGGGAAAGAAGAGCGGGGCATTGTGGCTTCTCCTAAGTGTTGCTGTTTAGTGCTGTTGGTTCTCCTGGAGAAGCTTGTCATGCTGGCTTCTCCGATATGAATTCCACCATTGTCATCAGAGGAGTTTGGAACCTTGTTGGTGAGCGTGGCTGTGGGGGAGCTCTGGACCTTACACTGAACATCACTTCCTGGCTCCAGAGGGGAAGACGCGTGCCGCTTGATCTCCAGGTCAAACTTGTCATGCTGGCTTCCTGACACGTACTCGGCTGTTCTCATTGACCGAGGAGCTCAGGACCTCCATGTTGCTGAGGATGGCTGTGGTACTTTTCAGGGCAGCCCTGGTCCTTATTTTGAGTGTGATTTCTCGGCTATTGTGTAGAACCCTTAACCTACTTGCACAGACCCTTCACCTCCCTGGTATAGACTTTCTAGCTTTCATTGCTGACCTTTGGGCTTTCACAGGGCAGATCCGTAAAACAGACTTGCATGAGTCCTTGTCCAACTCTAGACCTCCAGTTGGACTCATGGGAAGCACTGTCATGGTCTCTAGGTCTTCAGATGGACTCATGCAGAACATTGCTGTGGGATCCAGGCTCTTGGCTGGATTTTCTAGGTCTTTAGTGTTGTGGACAGATTTCCTTCACTTTCTTGTATTTAACTCTGGGTGACCATCATAAAATGGTATTATGAATTCTGTGTCCTGTATGTAATTGTTCTCCTTGCAGCTCTTGACTACAATACACTTGCCTATCTGACATCTAGCAGGTTGAGAGTTTTGTTTATTTCCCCTATGTCACTCTGAAGCTTGCAGATGGGACAGGAAGCATGGTCGTGGCCCTTCCACGTACAAAGGGAAGTAGAATAGTTGAAACAAAAATAGGCAGACAGGAAATAAAGAAAATCAGAATTTTAAAATTCTACTTTTGGGCCAGGGATACAGCTCATCAGCACAGAGTCTGCCTGGCAAGCATGAGATCATGAGTTCAATCTCCGGAAAAAATTCTACTTTTAGAAGTTATATGTGTCTGAAGGCAAGAAGTATCAGAGAAATATCTGTGCATCTTCTATTCAATCTATAAAGTCTAAAGTAATTTTTTAAAATATACAAAGGAAACATTTGTGACCACCAAGACCAAAACCTGCATTTTACAGATAAAGACATGGGGGGACTGGTCATTGGATCCACATCACCACTAGCGTTAGTGACAAACCCAAAGCAGGACACACATTCCTCAATGCCCTCAAATAGAGCAATGTCCGGCATGTGACCCTGGAACTTTAAACTTGCTCAGAATGTGTCTCCATTTATTCTCTTTTTCTTCTCAACATGTCACTTTAGGCAAATGTGGGGGGAAATCAGGCCAGAGAGAGGTAAATGATTTCCCTGTGGTTGTTTACAAAGTTAGCATCTGAGCCATAGCAGAATCCTAGAACCTAAGTTTCCCAGCATCTAATTTTAACAGTAAATAGAACACTTCCCATACTTTGTAAAATCAGCTCTGTACTAATTAAGGAAGCTGATGGTTTACATGGAAGCATGTCAGGTGTTACTATTGTGCACATTTCAGCTTGAAAGGGATCTGGTCTGAGCCAGAATAATCTACTCTTTAATAGAACAGGATCCTCTAGCATAGCACTTCTCAAATTAGCACCACTGAGACCTTATTAAAATGCAAATTCCCAACCTCACCCCAGAACCACTGCATGGGAGCCCTGGGAGTAGACTCCACAGAGCAGCTGAAGAAGCCTTCAGGTGATTCTAAGGAGGCTCGCTCAACTTCAAGGCTGTGAGAGCTGGAGCAGTGTTCTCAGATCTTGCTCGGGAAACTGCCAATGTCAGGATGCCAAAGAGCAGCTTCTGATATAGAAGTGCAAAAGAGGGAGACAGAGGCAGAGACAGAGACAGAAACAGAGACAGAGAACCAATTAATTACTCCTTCAAGTCCAGCATTTTCCAAGCTGTCCTAACCTTCAGTTACACTGAGGACCTCTTTTTAAAAAACCAAGCCCCTTTACTCTTGGTTCAGCAAAGTCAGAATCTGAGCGAGAGAGATTAATTGAAAAAGCAAGGCTCAGATGGGGAGGGTAGCCTACTACTCCAAACTCACTCAGCACGAGCACTCCAGCGCTCTATAAACTACTGGTTAACCTACTACATCCACCTCAGCCCAGCACCACCAACATCTAAGAGAGTGTCAGTGTTTGGTTCTGTATTTGGCCAGTAAGTATTATCCCAAACCTATTGTTTTTTAAGCCTGAGAGAGATAAATGCAAATTTCTGTCTCTGATCATTTTTTACAGGTTCTTTATAAATGGGAAGAGCGAAGAACAGCTTACAGAGACTTCTGAAAACCGGAGCATTCGGCTGAGTGGGAGGAAAGAGTGTGAGCCAACAAATCGGGGAGCCAGAGATTAGGTGGGGAGTAGGGTGAGGGCCTTGAGGGGACCTTTTGGGCCCCAGTCCCTCCATCCAGAAATAAGTTAATAATGGTACCTCTCTCAAAGATGGCAAATCTTCAAGTAGCAAATACAGTGAGGTTCTTGGTATCTCCCAGGCTTTGTCCGCTGGTGAACAGACTCAGAGAGCAGGAAGCACCCAGTTAGTGGGAGCCATGTTGAGTCCAAATATCTCCCTTCAACAGAAATCAAGCCAACTGCTGTTCATCCAGGGAAAATCTGCAGCCTTGCAGAGCACTCTTATGATAATGAATCCTGTTCCTTTAAAACCAGACCATATACCAACAGAGGATGTCTGCAGAGGTCTTCTCATTCCACTGAAGAATAAGGAGAGAGATAAGGAGAATCTGCTCCTGGCACGGCCCAGCAGCCCTCAAAGCACAGTGGGTACCCGTGCCCTCTATTTGGCTCAGTTTAAGGTGGAAAGACTTAGTCCCCGGTGCACTCTGTTGCAGCAGGCCAGCAGGGGTTCTGCCAACTCACTACTCCAGGAAAAAAAAAAAAAAAAACAGTCAAGTTCAAGTTCTTTCAAAAAGGTATGAGGCTGACATAAAATTTATTTTCTCTGGCAGAGCTCCCAAGAACAGGCAGCCAAGTGCTCAGAGTTAGAGCCAGTAATAGGCTATTAATTGATCAAGGTGATTGCTCCTCCCCAGTGGTTCTCAAGTCTGGGGGGGGGGGTGGTCATCCTCCAAGCTCAGGTGATCCCAATCCTGCTGCTCCTAACACCTTACTGTGAAGACCACTGCTTTACATGCTGCAGAAAGAACTATGACTTATAAGACATTATACAGTATCACAGAAAAGTCAGATTGGAAGGTATTCTTCAATAGCCAATTGTCATAGGGATTGAAAAGAAGCCTACTCTACCAAGTAGGCCTCAGATAACCCTTACTATGTCATATTTGATTATAGGTACTGGTCCTAATCACTGATGCACAGTTTTCAGCCTATAGCTTTTGAGCACAGATGTCATCTAATTCTGTTTTGAACTTATGGAGAATTTTGGTGTCCAGTATGAGGGCACTTGAAAGACCCATTGATCAAGAAACATCTCCCCCTTTATGAGAAATTTCCAACATCAGAACTCAAAGTCAAAGATGGTGCTCCTAGAGCTACACAGAGTACTGCACAGGAAAGAGAAGTGGTACCTTCTGGTCCACCCTCATTTAGTATCAAAACAATAGTTTAGTTCATTAACATTTTGTTGCTGAGACAGTGAGATGCAAAGAAGTACTAGAGGTAGGTCCACAGCTAAAATCAGCCCCAAGGGAACACAAGATGGGATGGGACACTCAAGACTTGGATCAAAGAGTAGCTCCCCAAGAACAAAGTGGGGGCAGTGACCTGAGAATAAGGTCATAGGTGGAATCACTGTGCCTACTTCTGTGCACTTCCATCTTGATTACCAAAAGCTGCACGTGGAGGGACCAAAGGTCAGCAGAAAAGCAATCCCTGGCTGTTCCAAGGGAGAAACCAGCACAGACACTGACAACCTGGCTTCTGACCAGCACTGAGTGTCCTGGTTAATTCACAGGTGTGTCACCTCCCCCTCAGGTGCTGCCCCAGTTCTCCCAGCCCCAGGCAGGTGTGCGTAAGGCATAGGTCACCCCACAAGGTGGCCAACTCACTTATTTCTGAGAGGATGTGGTACAGATCCGTGGAGAGAAAAGATAGACAGCTCAATCCCAGACAGAAATATGTCCCCTGAAATCTGAGAGGCCTCCTGCTAATTCCCATGGGGACTGATTATAAGCAGGGTCGCATCTGTCCAGGCCTTTCTGCAATCCACTTCCAGGGGCAGCCTCCTTGGGGCTGGAAAACAGTGTTGGTGTAAAAACCTTGCTGGAGAGCACTGTGCCCATCATGAAGGCTCAGAAGAGGCTTGTAAGTGAGCGCAGGGCCTCGGTGGACAAAGATATGCTCAGAAAGGGGGAATGAATGAAGTAAAGTGGTGGGTAAGGTAAGGGAGCTCAAAACGCAGAGGGTGACACCGACACCAATACAAGCTCAAAGAAACCAACTTCTGTAGAGTTCTGCTCACAAGCCGAGCACCTTGTGCTGTTTTCATCTCCATTAAGAGCAGCTGAAGGTCTAGCGTGAGCTTGGCACTCAATGACTTACCCCAGGCCACCATGCAGTAGTGACAGAGCCAGGGTTCCAGCTGACTCAGGAGCCCATGTGCCCACCAGGGGAGAACGGAGCCTGCAGTGGGAAAGGAAAGGTGACATTCAGGCATTATTTCTGCAGCATTAAAGCTTTAGGTTAGACACAGTAGGAATTGCTTAAAACAGAAACCAGTTATGCCAGAGAGTGAAAGAAACCTCTGTGGGGGATGATTTTTCAAGGAAGGGAAAGTCTGCCATCCAGGACAGTTGAGGACTGAGGGGCCACAAGTGCTTACAGAGAGTCACAAGAGAGGGGCTCCTGAAGCCTTCCATCCTCAGCAAACGCAACACACAACAGCCGAAGGGGGGCAGTGTCTGCTCCAGTGTGCATGAAGTCCTGGATTCAGTCACCAGCAAAATACACACACACACACACACACACACACACACACACACATCTTAGTTACTTTTCTCATTGCTAGGACAAAATACCCAACACTGGAAGTTAAAGTGAAAAAAGGTTTGTTTAGCTCACAGTCTGTAGAGGTTTCAGTTTATAATCAACCAACACTAATGCAATGTGGCACAGCAGAGAAGCATCACAGAGGAGAAACAGTTCATGGCAGGCAGAAAGCAGCAAAGCAGCAAGGGACAAGCTAAGCCTCTCTCTGTCCCTTTTATATTGTATGTAGTCTACCAGGATTAGGGTGGTGCCAAGCCAATCAGTTACCCGATTCAGTAATCACACATCCTTAATCTTAACATTGCATCTTCAGTCAGTCACACACTCTAGGTTCAGCCACCTCTGAAAAGGCCCCACCTATGACTGCATGAGGCTTTGGGGGGATGCCTAAGTATGAACCATAACACACACAGATATAAAATTTAACCAAAAATTCCCTTTCTTTTTTCTTTACCTTAATGCTAAAAAAAAGAAGCTCTAATCATCATGTTAAGCAAGATAAGCCAGACTCAGAAAGAAATATCACATTTTCTTTCATATATGGAATCTAAAGAAAAAAAATCACAGAAAGAGAGACAGAAAAGTAGAAGGGGGCTCTTAAAGAAGAGGAAAAGAAGTGGGGAAGCAAAGGGAAGAGGGGGTAATGGTGGAAAAGATCAAAGTGTGTTACATGCATATACAAATCTGTCAGAATGAAACCCAATCCTCTGTATAACTGATGTGCACTAATTTTTTTTTTTTTTTAAAAAAGAAATCTCTCTTCTTCAGTTTTTAAACCAAGGCTCCAGTGTGCCACAGGCAGTTAGGTGGCTTTGGCAATTAGATTTGCCTGTCCCCACCCCACAACACACCCCACATCCCATAGAGATGCAGTGCTTCTTCCACCTGCCTGCAGGGGAGGGAGGAGGTTCCTACTAAGGTAGATGTCAGAGCCAAGCCCCTCAAGCCTGATAGCTGCCTTCCCAGGCCCTGCCACACTGGGACAGGGGGCAGCTGCTGATCCCCAACTGCGAGGGGCTGGCTCTCTCCATCCCGTTGCAGACTCACAGGGCCTCAGACCATGGGCACCAAACAGAAATGGAGTGATTCACAGCAAAATCAAACCCCAGCTTTGGCATTCTTTTTGTAGACTGCAGAACCCACAAGCCTCTGCACCCACAAGGTTCACCAGCAGGAAGGCCCTTGAGGGAGGGCCCCACGTCACCCCTGAGAGCCTCCTGCTCCAGCCACCGAGCACAGCCTCGTCTCACCAGGGGAATCCAGCATCACTCTGCAGACTCAGGGCTCAGAGTCACCGCTCACACTGCTCAGGGCGCACCCTCCTGACCCGCCTGCCCATGGTCCCCAGACACTTTCAGGGCTCCCTTTGGCTCTGCTCACAGCACTGTCCTTGCCTGGATGCTCTCCTTTCTCCTCCTGCCCTTCAAAATCCTATCCATGCCTCAAGGACTACCTGGGTTACACTTCCTTCCCCAAACCACCTGGTTCCCCAGCCCGTGGAAATCTCGCCCTCCTATGAACCCTTCACCCCACTGTCTGCACCATCTAGTGGGATTTCCCTAGGACCTCCAAACCTCTCACAGCTGATGGGCAACTTTTGAGCTTTCTGAACAGAGGACTGGGCTCTTTCTTAATGTCCTCAGTACGTAGCATGGTTCCAGAAGCACAGCTTGTACTCAAGCACTTACTGTTTGACTTCCCAAGTATGAGTTAGGGACAAACTTCTCCTTAAAAATGTTAGTGGATCTGCATTGTATCTGCGTTATATCCTCTGAGAAAGAAACTTCCCAGCCTTCACAGGACATATCTGCTCACAGAGGAAAAAAACAGAAAAACAGAAGCCATTTATGAATGCACCATCCAGGGTCAAGAACTGCTTAAGATTTAGAATATATCCTTCCAAACTTTGATATGAGAGAGAGAGAGAGAGAGAGAGAGAGAGAGAGAGAGAGAGAGAGAGAATGATTTTTGTAACAGCTTTTGAGCTATAATTCACACACCAGGCAGCTGGAAGTCAGACGAGAACTCTAAAGGGGGACCCATTGTCTCATACTAAACAGGACAATTTCAAGTGAATCAAAGAACTAGATGTAAAAATGAGATCATAAAAATAATGAGAAAAAAAAAGAGTGAAATACTTCACAATCTAGGGGAGATAAAATCATTCTTAATTATAACTCATAGAATCTAAAGCTAAAACAATAAAGTATTAACAAATTTGGCTCTAGGACAAAATAAAAACATCCCAAGTAATCAAAAGCCAGATGAAACTATGAGAGAAATAATCGGTAACTCTATCACAGACAAAAGAACAACATTCTTAAGAATTAAGGAATTCAGCTGGGCATGGCAGTGCATGCTGTGATCCTAGCACTCAGGAGGCCAAAGCAGGAGGATCTCTTGTGAGTTCAAGGCCAGCCTAGGCTACATGGTGAGACCCTGTCTCAAAATACAAAAAATAAAATAAAAATAAAAATGTTGCAATCTCTGGGGAGGAGAATTTAATAATATCTAGCAAAATTATCTTGGCCAAGTATGGTGTTGCACACCTGTAATCCTTGCACTCAAGAGGCTGAGGCAGAAGGATCACTGTGCAGTCCAGGCTGGCCTGGCCTACAAAGTAAGTTCAAGGCCAGCCTGAATTTCATAGGGAGACCCTGTCTCAAAAAGACAAACAAAACAATTATTATCTCTAAAGTGAGGAAGAGGATGGCAGTTGAATAGGGAAAGAGACACGGTAGCTAGACTTCTATTTACATATCTTTTTTATCATTTTTACTTTTGGCTACATAAATATTTTAGAATATTGAAAAACAAAGCATGCTTAGAAAAGGCAACTCTCTTCAGTCAAAATCAAATGGAGACAAATGAAGCCAACAATGCATCAAGTTGATCTGTTAATCACAGAGAAAATATTTCAAGTGACGTGATCTGACCGAACATCCCTCACGGGACCGAGCCTAGGGACAAAGGCAGCACAGGGAAACCTGAGAACGTTTCTTTCCCTCAGTCTGGTTATTCTGTAGGACAAGTGACCCATTTCTTCAACAAATAAAGTGTAAAAAATAAAAAGGAAGATATTTTTTGGCTTAGAAAAGACTGTAAAAATCTAAAACCAAATGCAACTGTAAAAACTGTGAAATAATCAGAAAATTAGAGTCTAATATTAGGTGGTATTTAGGAACCATTATTGATTTTGAGTATGATTTGTGTGTGTGTGTGTGTGTGCGTCTGTGTGTGTGTGTGTGTTTGCCGAGGATTGAATCTAGGGCCTTACACACACTAGGCATGTGATCTACCACTGAGTTACATCCCCAGCCCTTGAGTGTAGTTTTATTGAGATAATGCTCAATAATATATTAGTATTCATACACAATATTTTACCATTTATTTTGTGTTAGGATTATGGTATATTATTTTGGTTTGTTTTATTGAGTTTTATATTTTGTTTTCTTTTAATCCTTTCTCAGAAGAGGGTTTTCCTCCTTATGTCTGTGGTTTAGGGATTCATTTTAAAATTTCTTTGACTTTTTTGAGTGCTCCATTCCAGGGGGTTTCCGGGCATCTAGCAGCAGCATCTCAGTGTACTCCGGGAGCCCCTGCAGATGTCGCTAGGCCCCAGGAGCTAACCCTTTCTGGCACATTTACATGAACAGTGAGTTTCGCAAGAAAGGAAAGTGTGGAATTGAAACCCAAAGAACATGATCTTGTAACAAACAGGCTTGATCAGATTGACTGACATGGAACAACTTTTTTGGCATGGAGAAAACCATCAGAGGTCAGGGGCACAGACAGTGGGGACAAGTAGGTGGTTTAATTCCCGCTCTGTTGCTCCCTGTTCTGTGGCCCTGGGCCAGGTACTTAGCCTCCCTGGGCCTCAGTTTCTCTCTCTGTGAAAGAGGCCAAAAACACCTCCTCACACGGCTGTCATGAGGGTCCATCACAGATAAAGAAAGGGTTCAGAACAGTGACTGGCTTCTTTGAAGCTCAGCAGTTTATTAAATACAATTAGGGCCTGAAACCTTCCCCTTGGGCCCGCTCTACCACCGGGAACTTTGTGGAAGCGTGCATCAGGGGTAAGCTGCCTGGAATCTCCCCCGAGGGCCCGCCCTGCCACCCGGAACATCTCAGAAGCCCGCCCAAGACTGAAAACTGCCCTGGACTGCTTCAGCTGGGCCCGCCCCCCCCCATCTGGAACACCAGAAGACCTCAGCAGGCTCCAGTTAGTGTGAGAAACTTTGGAACTTTGCTCCCAAGTGACAAACCTTGGACGACAGTGGATTAACTGTATCGGTGTGGTGAGTATGCCCCTAAAATAGAGGTGTACAGTGGATAAATAGGGCCAGTACTATAACTCCCTCCAACTAACTATAAGACTTTGGTGAGTCTGAAAAGAGTGTGTGTCATCCCCTCCTACACATAGAAAACATCAAGTAGAGTGAAAATGACAAAATGAAAAAGCAAAATGCAGTCTCAAACATATAGTTCACCAGAAGCAAGTATAGGAGACATTGAAATAGAGGACCCCAAAAATAACACACTAGGAATCTCTGAAAAGATAGCAAGTAAAATAAAAAACAACT
>PVLA01011187.1:0-55640 GCA_004027455.1 Hydrochoerus hydrochaeris
GCCCTAAGCCCGGGGCGCTTCCTGCTTGGGGCTGGGGGTTGCTGCCAAAGGTTAGCAAATATATACTCCAGCTTCTAAAAAATAAAAGGGGATTCAGATTCACTCACAGACGGGTGTGCAGTGTCTTCTGTCTCTCACTCGCCAACTCCCTGTCCAACTTTGGGAATCCTCTGCCCTGCCGCAGCTGGACTCCGGCACCAAGCAATTCATTTTCAAGAAATATTGGAAAAATTAGGCAACTTTATAACTTAGAAAAAGAATACAAATTCAAGTATAAAAAAGAATGTAGAATAACCAAAGATTTTAAATAGAAATTAATGAAAATCAGGAAAACATACTAGCATTAATTAATCCAGTTGCTTAATATTGGGGAGAAAACAAAAACATTCTGTGCTCAGAACGACATAAGAAAGAAAAAAAATTAGAAAAAATGGCCTATAAAGGGTAAAATGTAATTTTTTAAAATGTAGAAAAATCAGACAAATTAAGATTATTAAGATTATTTCCTATACCCAGGGGCCCCTGTATGCTGCCACATGCTCTGTGTCTTCTGTGAGTGCTTAGACCGACTGCTTGCTGACAGCTTCCCAGAGCTGGGCATGTGGGTTGGCACAGGCATAGGGAGTTAATATCCTCTGCCACTTGCATCCTTGGACCATGTGGGCACTTGGCTTCTTTCTGTCCTTCCCTGGGAAAGTCCTGGCAGGCTCTCTAAGCATTGCGCACAAGATCCTGGCAGGACTGAACCTTGGTTATCTAAGGTGGTAACCAGCTCAGTGCTATGCCCTTGTCTAGCTTTTTTTCCCTTTCCTGTTTGACTCTGCTTATCCCTCACTGCTGTTTCCTGTGATTGTCTCCTCCCCAATAAAATATCATGCACAAGTCCTTGTTTAAGGCTGTACTTCGAGAAGGGAACTCAGAATAAGATATCACCTCAAAGTTTGCAGGGTCAGAGTGGCTTACAGCAAATTATTTCAGAGTTTCAATGAACAGCTATTGCTAAAGCAACAGGATGGATTTTAGAGCATAGGAAATGATGGATTCTGTAGCTCGCATGATAGGTCCTGACCAGATTTATCGAAGTACACAGATGACTTCGTATTAGAAAGATACCTTGTTTTGCCAAACATTTCCATGTATTTTAGATCAATTAAACTAAAAATTTGGCTAGGAGATGGATTCAGGACATAACAACATGGCAATATTAAATTTAGTACAAAACATTACATTTCTATGTGGCAAACTTCCAATACCTTCCAGTGGAATCCGAAAATATCTCAGGGAGTCTCTGGACTTCTATATAATACATAACAAATAAACACAAAATATATATTACAAATACTGTATTCCCAGCATCCCAAAAGAGAAAAGAATATGTCCTCTAGGAATTTATTTCAGTGAGGAGATAAGGTATGTTTATATGAAATAAAATTAAGCAACAGAGAAACTAAATAACTAATTAAGAGACCAGAAAGAAAGGAAAATACTAATCTGTTTGGAGGAGACTTTGTAAAGAACTTAAGATTCAAAAGGGTATAATGAAGACGAGGTTGACTACTCAGAATAGCAAAGACTGAACAGTTAATTCTGTTATCCATTCCCGCCCCTCCCCTTTTAAAAACAGAAAGACAGTAAGTCTCCAACTTATGAACAAGTTCTGTTCTGAACTCCAATCTGCTCCTAACTCTGACAAAGTGAGTCTAGTACAGTACTCCCAGGAATATTTGCACTGTACCTGTGCAAGTTTGCAGCTCAGATTTTTGCAAGTTGGGGATTTACTGTACAGTCAAAATTGCATTTTTTTTCTCTTAGCTAATGTTCTTCACATGATCTATGTTATCTCCAACAGCTGTCTTTCCCCCTGCAAGGTGTGGAGGTACCAGTGAACAAAATGCAATGGTAGCTACACATAGGAACAGCACATCTTTCGGGGTTGCTTCAGAATCATTGCCATCGTGGGGTTTAAGTAATGAGACAGCACTGTGGTGTCTTGGCCCTCTTGGGAGTTCATCATGTGTCAAATGGCCTGTAGTGAAACCCCGAGTCTCTGTTACCCGTAAGAGCCCTAACCCAAAATATGCTAAGGCATATTTTGGATGCCTTGAGAATAGTGACATGTCCGAAGCTTGTGGTAGAATTGGGCAAGGTTGGTTAGGTTAGAAAAGGGGAGGATTTGATTTTACTTCAGTCTTAATTGAAGTGATAGACAATGAAACAAGAATAGTGAAGATGTAATTCATAGAATTTAGGTATTAGGCAAGTGGATGATTACTGTCAAATTCTTTGTATTTTTGATATGTTTGAAATTTTCTTAATTCAGAAAATAAAGCTTGCAGGAGAGGACTTGAACTGGTTCAAGTAAATTTGAGTTCCCCAAAAAACTTCTAAATGTTATTGCTAAATTATTTAAATTTTATTGAATTTCAGAGAATGATAGTCATATTAGGTTACCAGGAATGGGTAAATGCAGCTTTGAATTCAAAAAGAAAAGAAGTTGGAAACTAAAAGTATTGGTTCAGACAACTCAGGCAAGATTCTAGAATGATTTACAGTTGGTATGACTATCACAGATGATAAATCAGGTGAATAAAATGTTTTCACTTAGCTCTGTTCAACATAGTTTCATGTTAATCATGAGTGCAACTACAAGATGGCAAGTATATATAATTTAAAAAATTTAAAGTAAGTAATTCAAGGAAATCCAAAAGAACAGTTGCTATATTCAAATAGTTTTAAAAGAGTGGGGCAAGGGGCTATGAAAAGGTATAACTTGCCAGGGTTTAGATTAGTGGTACAAAAACACCTGCCTGGCAAGTGTGAGGTCATGAGTTCCATCCCTGGTACCAAAAAAACAAACAAAAAAAAAGGTGTAAGTTTTCAGTTTGTAATTTTCTATAGTTAAATATCAAGCTTAACTAAATTGTCTCATGTTTTCTTTATGAATTGGTTTTGAAGAAATGGTTACTAGTTAACTTTTAGCCATATTATTGTTTAGGAAGAAGCAGAAGAGAAATTGAGAAAGCAAAATGAGATGAAGCAGGATTTTGAAGAACAGATGGCCTTGAAAGAACTTGTACAACAGGCTGCAAAAGAAGAAGAGGAAATCTTTAGAAAAAGTATGCTGGCAAAACTTGCTGAAGATGATCGGATAGAATTAATGAATGCTCAGAAACAAAGAATGAAGCAACTGGAACACAGAAGGGCTGTGGAAAAACTCATTGAAGAGCGTCGTAACCAGTTCCTTGCAGATAAGGTAAGAAAAATGTTTTTCAGTCATCATTGAGCAGTAACCAGCTCATCCTTTCATCCATTGAACATTCATGGAGAACTTTTATGTGCCAGACAATGATAGATATCTGTTTATCAATCACATGCTATACATTTTCTGACTAATCATTTATGAAAGCATCTAAAATCTATTTGTTGATGTTTTTTATGTGCTAAACACTGGTTGATGTTGATAACATAAAGGCAAATATAACTAAGTCCATATGTCATTTGTGAATTTATGATCTTGGCTAAGAAGAGATATACAAGTTTATTATAAAGATATGTCATGCATGGGATTATAATTACACAGATATTGATTGTTGGTATGACATAGAGAAATGACAGAACATGAATTCTCTGAATGCTGTTTTAAAGAGGTGGGCTTCGTCCAATGGGAGCCACGAAAGATTGAGGAAAACTTTATGCTAAGATCTGCTCATTAGAAGATGATTCAGGAGCAACACTGAGAGCATGCATAGGGGATGAGACTGCAGACAGGGAGACCAGTAGGAAGCTATTAAATTACAGTGGTAAGAGATGAAATCCACGTGTGTACAAGGGACCCAATTGAGATGTTAATGATACAGAATTGCTAATGCTTATTGGACAGTTAAATCTGGCGAGGTGAGAGAAGACGTAAGGCTGCTACTACCTTTTTTTTTTTTTTTTTTTTTTGGTACCAGGGATCAAACTTATAACCTAGTGCTTGCCAGGCAGGCACTCTTGTCACTGAGCTAAATCGCTGGCTACTACTACCAATTAATAATACTGTTTCTTTCATCTTTAACGAGTGGGTGCAGGAAGCGTATGTAGAAGGAAAAGTAGACTTACAAGAGGGTAAATAATTCTATTTGTCTATATTGGTTTTGAGGCCAAAGGCAAAGATTTCTATTTGGAAATGTGGATTTAGGAGTTGGAGAGGGAACTAACTTTGTGACTTTGGACACTGATTTGTCTATGTATGTTTCATTGATAAAACCAAAGTAATATTTATATAATGTATGTCTCTAGGTTATGTTAAGAACCAGATGAGATCATTTGAAAGTGCTTTGAAAGGATAAAGAGCCCTAAATATGAGAAGCAGAATTTTTTTGGCATACTGTAAAGAAATATAAGTAATAAAAATGGCAGTAACACTAACTTTTATTGAGCACTTCTATATGCCATTCATTCTAATCTCATTATAAACAAAGGGATAACTGCTTTTATCTTTCAGCCCTTTGAATTAGGTGTTATTACCATCTCACTTTAAAGATATGGAAGCTAGGGCATAGAAAAATCATATTCACTGCCAAAAATTCTTGGTAAACAAGTAGCAGAGCTGGGATCAACAAGTTAATCTCTTCATAAGTAGACTAAAGTATATTCTCTGGCTGTTTTTATAGTCAACAGATTCTGACCTGCTAGATAGTGTTGTATGTGTTGGGAAGGGAACCAAGATAAATACCTGGTAACTTCTGATCAACTGCAGAAAATAGGGTATAAATAGATGCCCAGTGGGCTGGATTATACATAAAACTCTAAGGTATGCTAAGAATACATTATAAATGTACACTGTAAACATTGTTAGAATTTGGTAGTGTATAATTTACAAATTGTTCAGTACACTTAGAAACCTCATGGGTCTACCTGGAAATATATGAGAATAAAAGGAGACGGGAAGGCTTTTCTACATTGGCAGCATATAGCAACATACTACGTGGAGAAACCTGAATGACAAGCAGAAGATTAGATAGAATACGGTGGCGAATTGTCTGATACGGCATTTAATATGGTGTGATTATCAATAAGAGAAAATAGTAATTCAAAAGTGAGGCAATGACATTAGGAAAGAGAAAGAAAACTGTTTTTAAAGGAGGGACAGATAAGAATTATATAATTCTTTTCTCACATAGGGTAGAGTGAATTAAGGAGTCAAACTCATTCAAAGGTTTCAAATATGAGAAACTTAACACAAATGCTGTTACAGTATATTTTTAGTTGGGTTTAACAGATACAGCAAGTTTGTTCTAGGCATATTGAGTTTAAAAGAGGAATACAAGTTAAAAATACTGTGAGGACAAGCAGAAGAGAGAAGCTTAGGCTACATTTTCTTAGGAATTTTTTTCTGGACTGCGGTAGCATGCAGAGATATAGATACCGTTAGAATCTTGAGGTGCTTTGCAAGTTAGTCTCCAGAGGTGAATGAAATCAGACAAATGTTTTCTGATTCTTGTAGCCTGAATCCTGGTTAAAGAACGTAATCACTTAGTCAGCTGGATCCATCACCCTGGAATCATTCCTGGAGTTTTTCAGAAAGATTTTTGGTCAGCCACCAATTCCTACTGACTACTCCGGGATCTCTTAAATCTGGCTTCTCTTCTACATAACTTTGGTCAGGCACTCAGTAGAATTTCCATCACCTTCTGAAAATGTCTTCTAACTGGTATCAGTGTAGCTGTAGGCCTTCTGCCACAAGTTAGAGTGTTCTTTTTAAATCTCTTCATGTCCTCCTGCTTCAACCTCAGTGAAGATGCTAAAAATCTGTCCCTTAGTCTTGATAGAAACCAATTGTGATTTATCTCTAGAATTTAGGGGAGATAGTATCTATAAAGCACCTTGAAAAATTCAGTCATAACTATAGTTCTTAAAACTAAATAGTAATGGTAAAGATCTATAGAGACATGTACACGTAAAGTATATATAAAAATGTATGTTCACACAAATATCACTTGAACTTAGTGCCCTAGATCATCAACTTTATACTGCAATTCACTGCAAAAGAGTTTTATTTGAAATCTTCCTAAAAGGTCAATGTATTTTGTAAGTCAGTAAAATTGGATTTACATTTCCAGCAACGTGAACTGGAAGACTGGCAGTTGCAGCAAAGAAGACAAGGGCACATCAATGCAATTATCGAAGAAGAAAGGCTGAAGCTTCTCAAAGAGCATGCTACAAGATTGCTAGGATATCTCCCTAAAGTAAGTGAAGTTTATCTCAAGGTGTCGTCTACACGACCCTGAGCCATGAGAAGCATAAGACACGAGGGAAGCTGAGGGCGCAGTTGCCACCCACTTCTGCTGGCTTATGGGCAGCAGTGGGATCTGGCAGAGCATATTTGAACATCTCTAAAGTAAGACAGTCAGTCTAGACACACTGAGGTGTGTGGAGTTTATATTATATTGAGGCACTACATTTATATTTTAGAGATTCTTTTCATCCCCTTTCAGTACATATTAAAAATAAGGTACCCCTAACCACAGTACTTGGTGTAGCAAAGATAATAGCTACATGGAAACATTGTAAGTGGAAACACCAATGAGTGGTGAATGCTTGAACTGAATTTGAGGAGTTGAGTTCTTTATTAGAAGGTTATGACTAGGTACTAGGTAGTCTCACTTTTAAAGAGTACAGTAAAACTTGGGTTTGTAAGAGTAATTCGTTCTGTTTTTAATCCAATGCACTTGCGTATCAAAGTAGCAAGAGAGACCAATCATTGTGATCTCGTGACATTCAGCCTGCTGTATTACTCATATTGTAAGACACCACTCATTTGTCAAGTTAAAACTTCTTAGAAATGTTCGCTCATCTTGCACAATGCTCACAGACCTAGTTAATCACAACCCAAGGTTTGACTGTAACTCCAAAAACTAGTGAGTTTTCATGTTTACCTGAGATACATTGTGACTATTAATAAAGTGAGTTTCATAGTCACAAAATCATCTAGAGTCATGTAAATAAAGTCACCATTACTGAAATACAGAAATCATGCTGTTTGGTTTTTTAATTTGAACACTTAGTGTTAAGGCCAATACTAAGAAAAGAGAAAAAGAAATACATAAGTAATAATTGCCAGGCCATAGGATCTTATAATCTAATTGGCTAGATAGAATTAATGAATAAAAATAACATATTAATGATAAAATCCATAGGTAGCTGACAAATCTCATAGAATATAAATTCTGGGAGAGTCTTTGCAGCATTTTTTTGCAGGGAAAACAACTGTGGAGGCAGAAGGAGGACTTGGTAAATCTGATATCCTTTTATACTGGGTTTAACTTGATTTTAAAGAACCATTTGCCATATTCTGTGGAGGAATAAAAAAAGTAAATAGAAGTGTGAAAAATTTCAAACAGATTATTTAAATTAAATTCAAAGAGCTTGTTTAAATCCAAACCTGGATTGTTTGCTGCCAGGTTGCATATTTGCTGATTAGCCATACAACTGAGACAAAACAAACAAAAAACCACAATTCTATACATGAATCCACTGAAGCTCAGGCTCTTCTGCTAACCTTTCTCATACATTGTAGAGCTGTTTGAAGAGTACAAAGTAAATTTAATTACTATCCTTACAATCCAAACAGTAGTATCTGTAATTGTAAACTAGATGAGCCCAGGTTCCTATCATAAGTTCCTGCCCTGGAGCTGATAACTTTTGGAAAATACTAATTTTTATTTAAATACTGTTGAATAGATTTCAGTATCTTAGATGATTTTACTACCTCATATCTCTATATTTGTTAGTCTCAAAGCAGTTTGTGAAATACTCTGACATTCACAAGTAACCTACAAAATATTTTTCTTGCAGGGAGTATTTAAAACAGAAGATGATGTTGATATGCTTGGTGAAGAGTTTAGGAAAGTGTATCAGAAAAGGAATGAAATTTGTGAACAGAAGTGATAGCAAGAGCTGGTAAAACCTGGGTTCTTTTTGTTTGTAACCACTAGATGTCAATGTAACTTTTGTTTTACAGTTTAGTGTTTTACTTGAATTTTCTAAAACATCACCTTATTTCATAATTTATAAACAATTAGCAGGTAAAAACAACTTAACGTCTTTAACTGCAAAATTATTTTCTTTTCGTTGTTATACTGGTAATTTGAAGGTCTGGATTTTATACCATCGTCCACGTTATAACACTATATAGAAGCACAGGCCAAATCCAGGAGGCTCACTTCTGTGTGTCTCCTTTACTGTTCAGAGATTTTTCTGTATCCCCATCGTCAGGAGAGTCTATTCATGTTGACTAATAAAGGCTTTGGGCCACAGTGAACTGCTCTTATGTTTAAGAACTTTACTTCCTTAGTTTGGCCAGGGAAATTTGTAGAATTTGGTCCTAGAGTACATTGTAAAATGGGGATTTACCTTGGTTAAATAGGAGTCATGTGGGACTCAGGGAAGATTAACTAAAAACCCTGGAAACTGGAAGCCAGGGAAAGACACATACCTTGACAGAGAAGATCAATTTGAAAGAAGATACATGTAGATCTGGGTAGCAGTTAAAAAGAGGAGAAGTAGTCCACCAGGGCCCCACTGTCACCCACCCTGGGAACAGCCATCTTGAGAACTTCCCAAATAGTCCAAGGGACCCAGCGAGTGCTGCAGAGACCAGTATCCCGGGATAGACCTGTGATATACAAGCCCCTTCTCCCCATTTCCCCTCTGCAAACACCAAGAAAGCTGCAGCCCTGCAGGCTCTGAGCCAGTGCTCACTAAGGGCAGGGGAGTCTTCCCTCCCTTCCAGCCCAGCCTCAGGAAGCAAGAGGATAAACTGTTTTACTGCAATCATATGCCCAACTGTCTGTGCCTGGAGTCACCATTTGTCAGCCTGCATTAGTACTAGGCCCATTTCAGTCCCAACTGAGTGCTAAGCTTGTCCAAGTTACCACTGGGCACCTCAGGTTTGTCATATGCTCTCCAGGCCCTCCATCTGAGACTCAGAGTTGACACGGGATCATGTGAGTCTGTACCTGCCACTCAGTGCTTCCTTGCCTCACACCATCCCGAGAGCTGCCCAGGATTCTCTCTGGCACCCAGCACTAGTCCCGTGCTCCATGGGGAACTCCAGGCCCATGTGAGTCCCTGTCCAGTGTGCCAGGCCTGCCAGAGCTCCACTCAGTGCCAGACACCTGCCCCTCCCTGGCCACAGTGGAGTCTCCAACCTGCACTTTGCCACCGTCCCAGACACGTGTAGGTCTCAGCCAAGTGGCCCACTAGAGTTCTACTTGCCTCTTAGCATTGGTTAAAGATTCACCTGGTCTGCCGGGTGTGCTGGCCCATGTAAGACTCCACCTAGCACCTACTGGGTCTCTACCATGTGCTCCAGACCTGCATAAGCCTCCATCTGATATTTTGAATAGGTCCCATAGCCACCAGATTCCCCATCTAGTATCCAGTGCTGGTCTAACCAGCCAGGATCTATGCTAGACACCCTAAGCCCAGTTGAATCTTTACCCAGGGTCCAGTGCCCCACACCCTCCCTGGGCCCATGTTCCAGCTTAGACAGTTGCCAGGGAGAGGGGATTGCGCTTGGGGAACCTGTCCAACATAGGTCTCATTGCTCATTTTCACTATGTTGGTTCTTCCTACCCATGAGCAAGGGATATCTTCCATTTTCTGATGTCCTCTTTGATCTCCTTTTTCAGAGTACTGTAATTTTCAGTATACAGATCTTTTACTTCTTTTGTTAGATTGACTCCTAAGTAGTAGTATTTCTTCTTCTTCTTCTTCTTCTTCTTCTTCTTCTTCTTCTTCTTCTTCTTCTTCTTCTTCTTCTTCTCCTTCTCCTTCTCCTTCTCCTTCTCCTTCCTCTTCCTCCTCCTCCTCTTCCTCTTTTCTTTTCTTTTCTTTTCTTTTCTTTTCTTTTCTTTTCTTTTCTTTTCTTTTCTTCTTTCTTCTTCTTCTTCTTTGGATGCTATTGTGAAGAGTGTGGTTTCCCTAATTTCTCTCTCAGTGAGTTTGTTGTGGCTGTGCAGGAATGCTATTTACTTTTGAATGTTGACTTTGTATCCAGCTTTTATGCTACTAAATTTGATTATTAAATCTGTCTTTTGGGGGAGTTTTTGGGTTGTTCTGTGCAGAGCACCATGTCATCTGTGAATAATGATAATTTAACTTCTTCCTTTCTTATTCTTATTCCTTGTATTTCTCTCTCTTTTCTAATGGCTCTGGTTAGTTTCCAGAACTGTATTGAACAGGAGTAGTGATAGTAGACAACCTTGTCTTGTACCTGATTTTAGAGCAAAAGCTTTGAATTTTTGTTTATAATGATATTGGCTGTTGGTTTGTCATATATGGTTTTTATCAGATTAATGTAAAGACCATCTATTCTGATTTTCTGTAGTTTTGTCAGGAGCTTTTCTGCATCTATTGAGATGATCATGTGATTTTTGTCATTAGATTTATTTGCATGGTATATTACATTCATTGATTATCCTATGTTGAACCATCCTTGCATTCCTGGGATGAATCCTCCTTGATCATAGTATATTCCTTTTTTGATGATTTGCTACATTTTGTTTGCTCGTACCTTATTGAGGATTTTTGCATGTATGTTCATTAGGGAGATTGGCCCATAGTTCTTTTTTTGGTTGGGTCTTTCTCTGGTTTGCTAATAGGATAATATTTACCTCTAGGAATGAGTTAGGCAGTATTGCTTCCCTTTCAATTTTGAGGAGTATTGGCATTAAATCTTCTCTAATTTTCTTGTAGATTTGAGCAGTAAATCCATCAGTACCTGGGCTTTTCTTTGTTAGTGAGATTTTAATTACACTTTCAATTTCATTTACTTATATTCAGTTATTCAGAATTTTTATATGTTCTTGATTCAGCTTTGGAAATTCATACATACCTAGGAATCTGCCCATTTCTTCTGTCTTTTCATTTTATGAGAATACAAGTTTTCAAAGTAGGTATAGATGATCTGGATTCCCACAGGATCTTTAATGATTTCACTCTTTTCATTCCTCATTGCATGTGTTTGAGTCTTCACTTTTCTTTTTTTTTTTATAAAGTTGGTTAAGAGTTTATCAATTTTATTCATTCTTGAAAAGAACTTTTTGATTCATTAATTCTTTGTATTATTTTCTTAGTCTCAATTGCATTAATTTCTGCTCTGATAATTTATAATTTCCTCCCTTGTATGGGCTTTGGGCTTGACTTACTTTTCTTTTTCTAGAGGTTTGTGATGTAACATTAGGTTGTTTATTTGTGCTTGTTCTGTTTTCTGGATGTCAGAATTGACCACTATTAATTTCTCTCATAGGACTGCTTTCATTGCATCCCACAGATTCCAGTATGTTGTATCTGTATTTTCATTTGATTGTAGATATTGTTTAATTTCTTCTTTAAGTTCATCTATGACCAACTGGTTGTTCAGGAGGGTGGTATTTAATTTCCATGTGTTTATGGAGTTTTTGTGGTTTCTTTTGTCATTAATTTCCTATTTCATCACAGTATGGTCACATAATATGCATGGGATAATTCCAGTTCCTTTACATTTACTTAAACATGTTCTGTATATGGCCTGTTTTAGCGAGCATCCTACATGCAGCTGAGAATGTGTATTCTGATGTTGTGGGGTGGAACACTAATAACTACTAGGTCTGTTTACAGTGCATTTCAGTTCTGATATTGGTCTGCCAATTTTTTGTCTAGTTGATCTATCTCTTTGTGACAGTGGGATATTGAGGCTCCCTTTACATTGTATTATTGCTTATTTGAGTTTCAGTGTCTATTAAATATTTGTCTTATATAGTTTGGTTCACCTCTGTTTGGTGCATACATATATAAATTGGTTTCTCTTCCTCTTGAATTTTTCCTCTAAGAAGTATGTAATGATCTTTTTATCTCTTTTGATCATTCTTAGTTAGAAATTGACATTATCTGCAAATAAAATAGCTATCTCTGCTTATTTTGGGGTTCCTGTTGCATGGAGTATTATTTTCTGTCCTTTGACTTTCAGTTTATCTGTTTTGTTTTGAGTTAAATGTGTTTCTTCTGTACAACATATGGTAGGATTTTGTTTCTTGGTCCATTCTAGCAGTCTGTTTCTTTTGATTGGTGAATTGAGGCCATCTACATTGATGTTATAACTAATATGTACTGGCTTATATTTGTCATGTTATTTTCCTGCTGTCGTTTCACTGATTTGCCTCCCTTTTTAATTGCTTATCCTACCTAGTCGTTTCTTTCTGTTGTTGCTCTTGAAATTGTGATCATTTTTATCTCTGTTTCAGTACTCATTGTAGAGTTGGTATGGTGGTCATGAATTTCTTCAGTTCTTTGTCATAAAAGTATCTCATTTCTCCATTAATTTTGAAAGATAGTTTTACAGGGTACATTAACCTGGGTTGGAAATAGTTTTCTTTCAGGACTTGAATATTTCACTCAGATCTTCTTGATTTGAGAGTTTGTGTTGAGAAGTCTGCCGTGATTCTGATGAGCTTTTCTTTGTAGGTGATCTGTTTCTTTTCTCTACTAGGTTTTAATATTCTGATCTTGTGTTGAATTTGTGGGATCTTGATTATTATATGTCGAGGTGTAGGTTTATTTTGGTCATGACTAATTGGGATCTTCTAAGCCCCACTTATCTGGATGTCAGATTCTGTTCTCATGTTTGGGAAATTTTCTGCTATTACTTCTACAGATAGTCTTTTTATGTTATTTGTTGGCTCCTTTTTCACTGACACCTATCAGTCTTATATTGTTTGTCTTTGTATTGTCTTGCAGCTGTTGAATTGTTATTTCTTGATCCCTTGTTATTTTTCAGAGATCTTGCCTTTCATGATCACTAGCCACAATCCTGTCTTCAAAGTCTAAAAGTCTTTCTTCAGTTTCATTCAAGTGGTTTTGCAGCTTTCAATGGAATTACTAATATCCTGTATATCTGTTTGAATCTATTTCTTTCCTAATGATTGTTCATAATTTCTACCCCTTTTCTATCATGATCTTTTTATGTATCTCAAGATTTGCTGATCAATTCCTTTATAATTGTCAACATTTCTTCTTTACCTGAGAGATTATTTCTGGTCTCACTTCCCCTGTAGCCTTACGGATTTGTTTCTTTAATTTGGTTGCTATCATTTCAGGAATTTCAGATGTGTATCTTTTTTCCTCTGTCTCATTGTGTCCTGGACTTGTTCTGGGTGAGCTAAAGGTCTTAGGTTACATTTTACTTCCACGTCTTGTCATTTTGTGTTTCAAAAATGTGTACTGTGTTTTCTGTGTTGATCCTTGTCTTGGTTACTTTTCTCTCATTGCTGGGACAAAATACCTGACACTGAAAATGAAGGGAGGAAAGATTTATTTGGCTTACAGTTTTTGGAGTTTTCAGTCTGTGCTCAGGGTGGCATGGCTGAGGGTCAATCATACATGGCAGCTGTGGCAGATACCAGGCGTAACCGGAACAAAAGGGGCAAAAGGGAAGAGCACACCTCCTTCCTTTCCTTATATTGTATGCTGGCTACCCACCCTTGGGCAGGTGCAGCACTCACATTGCCAATCCCAGCACTAGACTATGAACCAATTACAAATGCTAAACTCAGTTGCCTCCATGACTGCATGAGGCTTTGAGGGGACACCAAGACACAACCATAACAATCCTTGTAAGTTTTTGTAGTAGGTGGCTATATTAGTAGTATCAAGTCCTGTCTAGGAAAAGTCTGTTCCTAAAGGATATCTTCTGAGTGTAGGAGGTTCTTGGCTTGTGTCTGTTCTAGGATTCTACCTTCTCAAGAATGAGATGTTGGTTGGTATCTGTTTGGCTCAGTGCCCAGTTCTTTGGTGCTGGGCTGTAGTTAGGTTATTACCCTAGAGGTTCTCAGGATTGTTACAGAAGGGGAAACAACTGATTGCAACTGATATGACATCCTAGCTAAGGTAATATAATTATCAGTAATATAATAGCATCAAGCACAGTTTAGAAAATGACAAACTGTAGTAGATATTAATTTTGTACCATAAAACACAGGAGCAAAATAACAGAACTAATAAATTGGGAGCTTGTATTCAAAGTTTTTCCCCTTGGGGCTGGGGATTTAGCTCAGTGGCATAAGTGCCTGCCTGACAAACATGAGGTTGTGAGTTCAATCCTCAGTACCAAAAAAAACCAACAAACCAAAAGACAACAACAAAAAAATGTATTCAGAGTTTTCCCTCTTGTTAGAGAGGTTTTACCCTGTGGTGGGGAGATTTAAGAAGGGTAAGAGATAAAACAAAGATAACTGAAAAGAAAGTAGAAGTAAGGCTGGAGGACAAAGGATGAACATGCAAATTTTGGGAAACTAGAAAAATGAGCAGGAAAGAAAGAATGAGGGAGTAAGCTAGGGATTATGTGAATTTGGTCTCTGGGTTAGGAGGATGGTGTAAGTTTTCTGTGGTGGGGTTCTCCCCAGCAATTCAGAAAAGAGAAAAAAAGAAAAAAAAAGTGAAAGAGAGAATAGGGGTGGCCCCACCCTTCTACTTTTATTCCGTGTCTTTGTCTTAAAGCACAATGTAGGCTCACCTAACTTACCACCTGTTGGCTCACATCCCCACTAGTCCCACCTGTCCATCCTGTGTGCCCTAGTGTTCCTTTTGGTCTCTGGGCCTCCCCAGGTGGTTCATTTCAGTTACGGCAACTGAGGGGAGGGGCCCGTCTGGCCATCCAGTACCATTCAACTTGGTCACAGCAATGGGGATGGTGATGGGACTGGCTGCCCTATGCGTTGTGCACCTTGGTCACAGCATGGGAAGATCTTGTGACTTTTATAGGGAAATGGATGCAACTTGAGACCACACTCATAAGTGAAATAAATTAGACTCACCTGTAAACACTGTGTTGTGTCCCTGGTGTGAACACCTAAAAGAGTAAATAAAGTATAAAATGTACAATAGCTATTATTAAATGGGAAGAACTTACTCAAAGGGAAAAAGGAACTAGCATAGGTGAAAGGATAGTAGGAAAAAAGGAAAAAATGCAAGTCACTTATACTATTAGTATCTCTTAGATCATTAAAAAGAGAGGTTTGTGCTAAAATCTATTAGAGAAATTTTTATGCCCATATCTTGTACCTTGACCAACAACATTAAAGATAACAATATGTAATTTATTATTATTCTTCTACCCTAACCCTACTAAGTCCACTGATTGGAATTCGCATAGTTCTAGGTGTGGGTGAATGGATTTAATGAAGATAGAAGATCACCTTGTGTGTGGATAGGATAAAAGGGAAAAGCAGCCTCCCTACTGCTCGCTACCTGCCTTTCCATGGATTGTTTCTCCTCTGCCATGCTCTTCTGCTTTGGAGCCAGGCAATTATACACTGAAACCTCTATAAACTGAGCTGAAATAAACCTTTCTTCTTTTAACTTGTGGGTGTTGGGTATTTTGCCTCACTAATGAGAAAAGAAAGACACTACCACACTGCTAAATTTGACAATTCTGAGTTATTTGGTGGAATTTTGGGGGAGCGGGTATTTGATGTAGAGAACCATGTCAACTGCAAACAATGATAATTTGACTTCTTCCTTTCCTATTAGTATCCCTTTTATTTCTTTTTCTTTCCTAATTGTTCTAGCTAATATTTTGAGGACTATGTTGAACAGGAGTGGTCATAGTGGAGATCCTTGTCTTCTTACCGATTTTAGAGGGAAAGCATCATTTAATATGATGCTGTCTGGTTTGTCACAGATAGCTTTTATCAGATTGAGACAGGATCTTTCTTTGCCTATTTTTCTCAAGCTTTTTATCATGAATGGATGTTGAATTTTGCCAGAGGCCTTTTCTCTATCTACTGAAATGATCATGTGATTTTTGTCTTTGCTTCTGTTAATGTGAGGTATTATACTTATCTGATCTTTTGTGTGCAGTAATGTTTGTTTTATGCAGTTGAGTGTGCTGTTGTTTGGTGCATATAATTGTTCTCTCTTCTTATGTAATCCATTAACCAATATGTAATGACCACCTTTGCCTTTTCTGATCAGTTTTGGCTAAAGTGCACTGTGTCTGAATAGAGGATTGCTACTTCTATTTGTTTCTGGGTTTCCGTTTCATCGAATATTGTTTTCCATTCTTTAATTTTTTGTCATGAATTTCTTTTTGGGTTAAATGTTTCTTGTTTACAGCATGCCACTGGATTTTGTTTCTTAATCATTTTGCCAATCTGTCTTGATGTGAGAATTAAGATCGTTAATATTAAAAGTTATTACTGACAGGTATTGACATTCCTGTCATTGCATTCTTTTCCTGTTTCTAATTTTTTTCTCCTCTTCTGAATAGCTCACCCTATTTATTCTGTTGGAACTTTGAGCATTTTTAACTTCATTATCTGTTTCTAGAATATCCTTGAGAATTTTTTTGGAGAGATTTTTGGTGGTCACTTTTCTTGGGTACTCTCTTCCATTGAATTGTCTTATTTCTCCATCAACATTGAAAGATAATTTTGTAGGAATATCAGTCTGGGTTGGAAATTTTTTTGGGGGGGCACTTGAAACATTTCAAGCTTTTTTGACTTTAAAGGTTTATGTTGAGAAGTCTGCTGTAATTCTTTCCTTTATAAGTGACTCACTGCCTTTGCCCAACAGCTTTTAAGATTCTGTTCTTGTGCTGGAGTTCTGGAATTCTGACTGTGATGTTTTGGGAAGAGATTCTTGTCTGATTGTGGCTATTTGAATTTTCATGCCTTATTTAAATGTTAAAATTTTCCTGTATTTGGAAAATTTTCTATTATTTCTGAAAGCAAGTTTTTATGCCATTTGTGCTATCTTTGGATTTTTCATTAATTCCAATTAACTGTAGTTTCTCCATCACATTGTAGCTGTTGGATCCATTTTTTAAATTCTCTTGTTCTTTTTCAGGTATCTTTCAATAACTGATCATTTATGATGGCCTTAACTCCTAGTTCTAACACTGTTCCTCACGTTAGTTGCTTTGCTGACCATACTTGCAATAGAATTGTTAATTCACTTGACTTTTTCATGAACTCTTACTCTTTTCTGTGCTGGATATTCACATTTTGCATCAGATTATTTATTATTTTATTTTTATTTTAAAGAGAATAAAGCTAAACAAAGTACAACAGAATACAGCCAATCAAAACAAAACAATGAAATTGATACAGGACTTCAAAACAAGATAACAAGAAATCAACAATAGTTACCATTATATATCTTGTCATCTTCAAAATATCTGCCCATACCATCAGACAGAACAAAGATCAAACAAAACAGAATAAAATCAAACAAAATAAAACAATGAAAATGATATAGGACTTCAAAACAAGTTAATAGGAAATTAACAGTGGTGATCATAATGCCTTTTGGTTATCCCCTAAATATTGCTCAGACTACCAGCTTCAGTTCTGCTAAGTCAGTCAAACAATACAAGTGTTGTTTCTTTACTTCAGTTGCTATCAGCTCAGATTGTGCTCCTCCAAATTAGCTGGCTGCTTATGAGGGGGGACTCTTCTCTTCTGGCCCACCTGCCGGCTGGCTCATATAATTGTGGCTTTCTAATTCTCCCCCAGCCAGCATGACTGGTGCTTACTCACAGTGAGGCTTGGGGTCCTGGTTCTGCCCCAGCTGGCATGACTTTTGCTGACTCATGGCATGGCTTGAGTTCCTGCTTCTCCTCTGCCCAGTACAACTGCTGCTACTTCATGGGGACTTGAGTTCCTTGTTCTCCCCCAATTGGCACAACTTCTCTGCATCAGTTTATTTAGCATGGCTAGCTTTTTATTAGTGCATCTGTAGACATGATGATCATTTTATTAGGATTATTAACGGTTTATACTTTCACTGAACTTGCCAAGACTTTCTTGATTTGTGTTTGTTTCCTCCTTTCAAATAATTTGAATGTATGACCTTCGATTTCTTCCCCCATCAAAGATCTACTTTAGGGAAGTTGGGAATTTGGGGAAACTTTTTTTTGGGGGGGCTTGCTTTCTCTTTTTTCCGTCTGTTTTCTATGATGAGACTTGCAGGTTGAATAGTGGAAGTCTTTATTGATAGTATGGAGACTCAGTGTCTGCTTTTCAGTGACGC
This sequence comes from Hydrochoerus hydrochaeris, assembly GCA_004027455.1. Lineage (NCBI taxonomy): Eukaryota > Metazoa > Chordata > Mammalia > Rodentia > Hydrochaeridae > Hydrochoerus > Hydrochoerus hydrochaeris. Next base: position 18,055 of record PVLA01011187.1, read on the forward strand.
ACTCTGGATTTGGCTAACTGCAGGCCTTCATTTCTGTTCCAGAATGCCTCTACCTCCACCTATTTGGGAAGTGAAACTGCAGTGTATCTGGCTTAGGATCTAGTTCACTGTTAATGATACTGAGGCAATCTAGATACTGGTAAAGAAAACTGATTAGTAACAGTAACTTTATCACTTTGGCTATAGTAATAAAATCAGCAATAGCATGAAAGACAAACTAGATATTGACATACTCTACAAACTAATAATGTACCATCCTTAACCACAGATGTATGATTACAATATGCTCAAACCAAATACTGACCTAAAATAAATGTGGTAGATGAAAGTTTTTTTTTTTTTTTTTAGTTTACTGGTACAATTTAGATATACATAATGATCACATTCAATATAGGGAATTTGTTAAATATTGATTCTTTTTTTCCCCTATTCTCACCCCATCCTTTCAAACTCCTTTCTCCTCCCCATTCACAAAATTCTTTTCATTTTATCCTTTTCTCATTTTTCTTTTCCTTTTTTCCCTCTCCCAACTGCCTAGTTCCCCATTCCTTTTGGAATTCTTCCTATTTTTTCTTTGTCTTTTTAAACAAATTTTATTTAAAGAGGGGGAGAAAAAGCAAAAGAGAAAAAAGGGTAGAAACAATATACAATTTCAAAAAAAATAAAGAGTAAGAAATCACTAGTTGATACATTACATATTGTCTTGTTGGATATAGGTGTTCAAGTTACAAAATTAAAGCATACAAAGTAGACATTCAAACAGTGAGGCTGCAAACAGTTCTGTTCAATGAACCAACAAAAACTTAGCAACATGGTTACCAATCCTACACACTTAAATATACATGCAGTTATATCCTTTAGAGCACTTTCTTTTCCTCCTTTTGCTTTTTAAGTCCATTATCTGTTTAGTTATATCGTTTCAGGTTGCTTAGTACCTTACTGATATGTTTTGTTGTTGTTATTTACTTTTTTATTTTTCATTTTTATTTTATTTTATTATTTTGAAGGTAGTAAAATACAGCAGAACAAGAGAGGACAAAGCCAATTGTTAAGATTGATTACTAAGTATTTCATTTTTTTGATGCTATTGTGAAGGGTATTATTTCCCTAATTTCTCTCAGTTTGTTGTGTGTGTACAGGAATGCTACTGATTTCTGTGATGACTCTGTATCCAGCTATGCTACTAACTTTGGTTATTAAATCTGGAAGTCTTTTGGTGGAGATTTTTTGATTCATCTATGTAGAGTATCATGATATCAGCAAATAATGATAATTAAACTTCTTCTCATTCCAGGCATCTTTTTTTATTTAAAGAAAAAAAAATGGAAAAGAAAGAGGGTAGAAATAATACATAATTTAAAAAAAAAACCAGAAGAAATCACTAGTTGATAATTACATATTTTCCTTAGAAGTAGTAGTTGTTCAAGTTACAAAAGTAAAGCATGCAAAGTAGACAATTAAACAGTGAGACTTCAATCAGTTCTGTTCATCTATCCAACAAAACTTAGTAATATGGTTATCAGTCCTACATACTTAAACATACATGCAGTTATATCCTTTAGAATACTTTATTTTCCTCTTTTTTTTTTTTACAATAATCAGTTCTCGTAAACTGTTTAGAAGTTCTACACATGTATAAGTCTCTACATGTATACCTAGCCTTTCTGTATTAAAGGGAAAAACAAATCAAAACAAGTCAGCAAAACATTCCTAGCAAAACACAAAATGAAAAGGACATATAAAACCACGAAATGAAAAGGACATATAAAACCACAATACTAGGTGATTTACGATAGTTACTATGATGTCTCTTGTTATTTTTAATAAAACTGTCTATATCATCAGGCATGGTATAATTAAACATAGCAGTACATAGCACTACTAATAAAAACCAAACATTGGAGACATTATAGGACTTCAAAGACAGTTAATAATCAAACCAGAATGGGTATTCTATTGAATCTTGTCATCTTCAGAGTAGTTGCCTCTATTCTCAGACTTGATACTATCAAGTATACCAGATTCAAATAAAATCAGTCAAGACAAAACAGCGATATAGCCAATCTTTTCTGTCTTATCTCTGCTATGCTATTTTTCTGTCATTGTTGTTTACTTTTCTCCTTCATTCCACTGTCTGCCCCTTTCATTGGGGCCTTTCTGTCTTTGTTCCTGGAATCCTGGTGAGTTCCTTCTTTCTCTCTAGAATGTCCTTCAGTATTATTTGCAGGGTTGGACTGGTGGTCACAAACTCCCCCAGTTCCCCTTGAAATATCTTGTCTCTCCATTAATTCTGAGAGACAGTTTTGCAGGGTACATCAATCTGGGTTGGAGGTTGTTTTCTTTCAGGGCTTGGTATATTTCACTCCAAGCTTTTCTTGATTTGATAGTTTGCATCAAGAAGTCTGCTGTGATTTTGATGAGTTTTCCTTTATAGGTAATCTGTTTCTTTTCTCTGACTGCTTTTAATATTCTGTTCTTGTGGTGGATTTCTGGGATCCTGATTATTATATGTCTGGGTGTAGATCTGTTTTGGTTGTAGCTGGCTGGAGTTCTGTGTGCCTCATATATCTGAACATCACTTCCGTTTCCTATGCTTGGGAAGTTTTCCTTAATTATTTCTGTGAATAGCCTTTTTATTTCATTTATATTTGTCCCTGCTTCTTCGTTCATGTTTTTTATTCTTGTTATAAATCCTCTTGTCGTCTTCTAGGCTTTGTATCATTACTTCCTGGTTCTTTGTTATTTTTAAGAGATCCTTCCTTTCATGATCATAATATGCTAATCTATCTTCAAATTCTGAAAGTTTGTCTTTAGTTTCTGTCAAGAAGTTTTGCCAGCTTTCAATGGAGTTTTTAAATTTCTTGATATTCTCTTTGGATGTTTCATGTATTCTAGATTTTGTTTTTATTCTTCATCATAGGCTTCTCTCCTTTCTCTGAGTTCTTCCATTCTTTCATTTGTGTCTTCTTGAGGAGTATCCAGCATTTCTTTTATTAATCTTCTTATATCTTGCTTCACCTGAGTTAGAATTTCAGATTTAAATTCATCGATGAGGTCAAGGAAGTATTTCTTTGTTTCTGATGAGGCCGTGTCTGATATTGCATGTTTGTTGCCCTCAATCTCCTCTGTATTTAGCTCTCCTGGACTTATTTTCCCTGGGTCAGAAGTTGGAGGCTTTTTGTTGTTTCTCTGTCTTGTCAAGTTTCTGGTTTCTTTCAGACAGGTGAATGGTGGAGGTCTCAGAACCTTTTCGTATTGCTTACAGTTTTTCTGAAGTGTACTGGCTAGGGGATAGCTGCTGTCTCCAGTTGGCTGTTGATCTGTGAGGTGCATGCAGGGGCAATGTAGGCCGGCCCTTCTCCTCTAAGACAGTCAACCAGTGAGTGTCTTCAGCATGTTAGTGTGTGCCCTGTGGATGTCACAGGTTCAGGACAGCCTCGTCCCTGGCTATCGGGTCCTCTCCAGGGGCATGGCCCAGCCCAAGCAGACCCCACCAATCCGCTTCGGGCCAGGAGCCACCAACTGATGCCACTTCAAGTTGTCAATTCAAGCCTGTCCTGCCCAAATCCAATGTCATCTAGCCAGTCATCCCACTCTGGGGAACCCAGTTCTCAGCACTCACCAAAGTCCGTGCAGCTCAGTTCCCTGTTGTAGCGCCTCCTCCAATCAATGGTCTTGGGCTCACCAACCCCCACTTTTGGCAGGGATGTGACCTCAGCTCAAACGTGAGTTGCCCATCTCTAAGACGCACCCAGTACAGCGACAGGGGTGTTTCCAGCTCCAGCCCTCTGTCCACGCTTCTTTAATTTTTTTTTCTTATTCCTCAGTTTCTTCCTGAGTCATGAGAATTCCTCTCCTTTCATCTCGTCTTCTCTATGGTGTTAAATTCTAGCATCTGAGTTGTTTTTCTCAGAGAGGTGCTCTATCATGCTACCTGTCAGTCGGCCATCTTTGTTCCAATCATACATCTTTGATCCCAGCATCACACACTCTCGATCCAGCCACCTCTGAAAAGTGCTATGACTACATGATGCTTTGGGAGGACATCTAGACACAAATCAACATCCACCACTATCAGAGACCTGGCCAAGATTTCCAATTGCTTGTATAAAGGGGTATGGTGAAGGATGAAGAAAAAAAGGACAATTTAGTAATTCATATAAAGGAGGCTAGGAGGTCAATGCCTCAGGATGGGCAAAGACCAACCTCTTTCTTCTTACCACCATGAAACCATTTTCCAGACACTCCTGACCCCTAACTCCAGTGCTTGACCTGTTGCCATGTGAGACTATATGGGCCCTGTAAGGCTAAATTTTCAGCTTGCATCACTGCTGGCTGAGAGAAGCAGCTTTGAATCACGGCAGTAGGCAAATCACAAAAGCTACAGGCTTCTGGTGACTCTTAGCACTGCACTATAGGGGTGGGGGAGGAATTCTGGAGACTCCTATTCTACCATTTTGCTCTGTTCTCTGCCAGAATCTGTTTAACAAACAAGGCTATAAGATCATAAGAAAGATAGATTCAAAAGTTAAATTCTTGCTGCTTTATTTTATAAAACACTTAACAACCATATATTGGGATGATACATTTATTTTATCGCCACATCAAAAGAAGGAATTCTTTAAAATTTCAATTTCATATTTTCATTAATTTTGAAGAGTAAAAATAATTCAAACTTTTGCAATTAAATTAAATAAAAAGGATATCTGTCACATACAGTCCAATATCATTTATGAATTTTCCCATTCAAGTGCCTTCATGAATTCTTCTTCAGTGAAAGACAGCAACTTGGCAGCTTCAATATGCATCTATTTAAAAATAATCAAAATGGTCTGATCTAATATGAAGAATTGAATAACAGGTGCCTTATAAACATATATAGAAATATGTTATCAAAATATCAGTTCTAAATATGTAATACAATTCCAATAGCCATTATATGTCAAATGAAAATTATGTTCAATGGTCAACCTATAAATTTTTTTGCCCAGTAACAATAAAGAACCAATCTACTATTTAAAAAACAGCTCAGTACTTAATACCTGGCTTTTAAAAGGGAAAGGGGGACAGTTATGAATTCATATCTTCTCATTACATGTTTACAGAGGGGAACAATAGTGAATAGAAATTAGTGTTCACTCAAGGTTTTGAAAAGTAAAGTGGTCCCTAAAATAAGAGTTATTATGATGTACATTACAGTTTGTATATTGTATCGTACGGAAGGTCCCATCCTATATTTACTCATCCCTTTTTCCACATAATTTACTCATGAATCTATCTTTCCACATAATTTACTCATGTGAAAGTACCCATAAACTTGGATGACACATTACTATCTTATGCATACTATATTTCATACATACCTATATGCATACTATATTTGTATACATACTATAGTATGCATACTGTATGCATACGTATTTCATACATATGATTTACTTAGACAAAATTTTGTGTCTGGGCATGTCAAAATAAAAAAAACTTAATAAATAGTAAAATAGTTCAAGACAGTTTTTCCAATTTAATATTTATTTGAAGACAGACTCACCTTCTGCCTTTTTAAAATGTCAATTAATTTTAACTGTTTCTTGAAACCTATCATTAATTCTCCTTTTTGTTTTTCTAGCTTCTTGTTTTCTGATTTTAACACTTCAATTTTTTTGTTTTCTTCATTTGCTATATCCTACAAAAGGAAGAAATCATATATATTATTTTTCTGGTATGCAGTTTTTTAGTGAAATCACCACATCAGTTACTATTTTTAACTCAATTTTTTTTGTGTACATAAAATTTATTTGCATTACTGAAGTAGTAAAAGTTTATAGCTTTTTAAAAAACATCTATAACGTGATATTTGTCTCTCTGGTCTCTACCATAAAAACAGATATTTTTAAAATAATGCAGTTATGATTCCAGTACTGCAAGGCAAGCTTTACTGACAGGAACAAATACAAATTAAGAAAACAAGTTTAAAAATACATTTGTGGGAGGCAGGCCTGCACCGCCACCACGAGGTGAGTGGCAGCTCACCAGTGCAGGCCCCAGGAAAAGTTTGGAACCATCAATCCCGGTGGCTGGGTGACCGCCCAGCCCACTAGGACACCACTAGGCTCCAGAGGTTCCTCGGGCTTGAGTAGACCGTGTCCAGCAACCTTCATTCAACCAGGGTAGCCAGGCCCGCTGAAAGGGGAGTCAGGCCCACACTGCCACTGTGAGGTGAGTTGCAGGTCATGGGCGCAGGCCCGGGAAAAGCTTGGGACCATCGATCCCGGCAGCTGAGTGCCCACCTAGCCCCCTAGAACACTGCACTAGGCTCCAAAAGTTCCTCAGGTTTGAGTAGACCACGTCCAGCAACCTTCATTCAACCAGGGGAACCAGGCCCACCATGCGAGGGGAGACAAAGCCATGTGATTCCCAGTAGCAGAGGGCACAGGAAGTGAATTCCAACACATCCAGGGAAAGCTCTGGAACATCGCTGGAAACATGGAAATATAGGAAAATGGCAAGACAAAAGACCAAAATGCAATCTCAAACCTCCAGCCCATCCCAAGAAAGCCTAGAAGCCATGTACATAGAAGAAAATACTAGCCACACACCTGAAATGCCTGAAATGATATCAACTGAAATGAAGAAGCAAGTACGGGAAGCTATGAGGGAACTCAAATCAGAAATAATCTCCCAGGTAAAAGAAGAAATGATACAAGTACTGAAAGAAATACCGAACACATCTAATGAAGACACAGTTAAAAAATTAGAGGAACACAGCAAAGCAATGGAATCCCTCAATGAACAGTTTAAGAAACAAACAGAATCCATGAAGCAGATTCAAAGAGATATACAGGAAATCAAAAATTCTATTGAAAGTTGCAAAAACCACCTCAATGAAAGTGAAGATGGAATCTCAGACCTCAAAGATAAGATTGCAGCTAGTGAACAGGAAGGGAAAGATCTTCTAAAAATAACAAGAAATCAGGAAATAACAATTCAACAGCCGCAAGATGATGCAAAGAAAAACAACATAAGATTAATAGGGATAAATGAAAAAGAAGGGGATAACACAAATGATATCAAAAGGCTATTTACAGAAGTAATAGCTGAAAACATCCCAAATATGAGTATGGAAACTGACATACAGATTAGTGAACCATATAGAACTCCAAATATACATAATTAAAACAGATTAACAATAACCCACAACCTTCGGACCAACTGCCATAACTAAAACAAAACTACACCCAGACATGTAATAATCACCATCCCAGAAACCCAACATAAGAACAGAATATTAAAAGCTGTTAGAGAGAAAAGACAGGTCACATATAAAGGAAAACCTATCAGAATCACAGCAGACTTCTCAACACAATGAAGTCAAGAAGCACCTAGAGTGAAATATTTCAGATCCTAAAGGAAAATGACTTCCAACCCAGACTGATGTATCCTGAAAAACTGTCCTTCAAAATAGATGGAGAAATAAGATACTTCCATGACAAAGAACAGCTGAAGAACTTCATGATCACCAAACCAACCCTACAAAGAATATAGAAAGACATTCTAGATACACATAGGAAAAAACAACTAAGCAAGGCAGAAAATTAAACAGAATGGAAAGTTAAGATACAACATCAGAAAGATAACAGGTCAACAATAAACCAATAATGACAGTTACAACCATTAATGTAAATGGCCTCAATTCACCAATTAAAAGAAACAGACTGGCAGAATGGATCAAGAAACAATGTCCAACCATATGCTGTCTACAAGAAACCCTTCTAACCCAAAAGGAAACTCATAGACTGAAAGTCAAAGGATGGAAAACAATACTTCATACAACAGGAACTAAAAAAGCAGAGGTAGCTATTCTGTTTGCAGACCATGTGAACTTCAAACCAAGAATGGTCTGAAGAGATAAAGAAAGTCACTACATACTAGTTAGGGGAAAACTTCAAGAGGAAGAGAGACAATCTTAAATATATATGCACCAAATTCCAGAGCACCCAGCTATACAAAGCAAGTATTAACAGAAATGAAAAATCAAATAGGGAATAACACAATTACAACAGGAGACCTTAACACGCCATTGACACAAAGGGACAGATCAACTAGACAGAAAATCAGCAAAGAAGTAACAGAACTGAATCACACCTGTGAACAAATGGACTTGATAGACGTATACAGAGTGTTCCATCCAACAACATCAGAATATACATTCTTCTCAGCAGTACGTGGGACATTCTCTAAAACAGACCATATACTAACCCACAGAACATATTTAAGTAAATGGAAAATAATTGAAATTATCCCATGCATGTTATCAGATAATAGCGCCATGAAACTAGAAATTAATGATAAAAGTAACTGCAAAAACCCCACAAACATATGGAAATTGAATAATAAACACTTGAGCAATCAGTGGGTCACAGAGAAAATTAAAGAAGTTAAACAATATCTACAAGCAAATGAAAATACAAATACAACTTAGTGGAACCTGTGGGATGCAATGAAAGCGGTCCTCAGAGGAAAACTTACTGCAATAAAATTTATTGTGAGTTCCCACATCACAAAAATAGAACGAACACAAATAAGCAACCTGATATTACACTTCAAACATCTAGAAAAAGAAGAGCAAGCCAAGCCCAAAGCCAAAAGAAGGGAGGAAATTATGAAGATTGGAGCAGAAAGTAATGCAATAGAGACTAAGAAAACAATACAAAGAATCAATGAAACAAAGAGTTGGTTCCTTGAAAGAATAAATAAAATTGATAAGCCCCTAGCCAAGCTAATTTAAAAAAGGAAAGAAAAGACTCAAATTCATGCAATACAGAATGAAAAAGGTGAAATCACTACCAACCCTGTGGAAATACAGAAGATCATCAACAACTATTTCGAAAACCTCTACTCATAGGTTCAATAACAGAAGAAATGGACAGATTCCTAGAAACATATGAACCACCAAAGCTGGATAAAGAAGATATAAAACTGCTGAATAACCCAATTTGTATTAATGAAATTGAAAATGTAATCCAAGTCCCTACCAACAAGGAAAAGCCCAAGCCCAGACGGATTCACTGCAGAATTCTATAAGAAATACAAAGCAGACTTAATGCTGACATTCCTCAAACTCTTCAAAAGGGAAGCAATTCTCCCTAAGTCATTCCTGCAAACAAATATCACTCTAGTACCAAAACCTGAGAAAGACCCAACTAAAAAAGAGAACTGCAGCCCAATCTCCCTAATGAACATGGATGCAAAAATTCTCAATAAAATATTGGCAAACAGGATGCAGCAAATCATCAAAAAGATTATACACCATGACCAAGTGGGATTCATCCCAGGCATGCAGGGATGGTTCAACATACATAAATCAATAAATGTAATCCACCATATCAACAGAGCCAAAAGTAAGAATCACATGATCATTTCTATAGATGCAGAAAAAGCTTTTGATAAGATCCAACACCCATTCATGATAAGAACCTTACAGAGAATTGGGAAAATGGTCTTTACCTCAATATGATAAAGGCCATCTATGACAAACCAACAGCCAGTGTCATATTAAATGGCCAAAAACTGAAAGCCTTTACCTTGAAATCAGGCACAAGGCAAGGATGTCCCTCATCACTACTCCTATTCAACATAGTCCTGGAAATACTAGCCAGAGCAATTAGACAAGAGAGAGAAATAAAAGGAAAAGAGGAAGTTAAATTATCATTATTTGCAGATGATATGATACTCTACCTAGAAAACCCCCAAAACCCTATTGAAAGACTCCTAGATATAATAAATTAATTCAGCAATGTAGCTGGATACAAAGTCAATACTCAAAAATCAATAGCATTCTTATACACTAACAACAAAATCACTGAGAGACAAATAAGAAAAGCCACACCCTTCACACTAGCATCCAAAAAAATGAAATACTTAGGAATTAATCTAATGAAAGATGTAAAAGAGTTGTACAGGGAAAAGTATAATACCCTGAAAAAAGAAATCAAAGAGGACCTCAGAAAATGGAAAGACATCCCCTCTTCATGGATAGGAAGAATAAATATTGTGAAAATGGCCATTCTCCCAAAATTGTTATGCAGATTCAATGCAATCCCAATGAAAATACGACTAACATACCACATAGATCTAGAGAAATCACTCCTAAAACTCATGTGGAACCAGAAGAGACCTAGAATAGCAAAGCAGCAAAGCCAAGGCAGGAGGCATCACAACCCCTGACTTGAAGTTATACTACAAAGCTACTGTAATAAAATCAACATGGTATTGGAATAAAAACAGACCTGAAGATCAATGGAATAGACTGGAAGATACAACTAGGAACACATTCAAGCACCTTATCTTTGATAAAGGGGCCAAGCATGTTCACTGGAACAACGATAGTCTCTTTAATAAATGGTGCTAGAAAAACTGGCTATCCATATGCCGAACACTAAAATTAGACCCATGCCTGTCACCGTGTACTAAATTAAAATCTAAATGGATCAAAGATTTAAATATTAAAACAGAAACACTAAGTCTGTTGCAAGACAAAGTAGGTAAAAATCTTGAAGACATAGGGGTAGGTAGAGAATTCATGAACAAGAACCAAACTGCATGGGAAATACTTCCCAGAATCAATAACTGGGATCATGTCTTATTAAAGAGTTTCTGCAAGTCCAAAGAAATCTCCAGCAGAGTGAAAAGAAAACCCACAAACTGGGAAAAAAAAAATCTTAGTGAACTGTCCCTCAGACAAAGGACTTCTGTCTAGAACTTATAATTAAAAAAAAAAATCAGACCCCTGAAATTCAAGGACCCAATCCAAAAATGGGCATCCGAGATGAACACATAGTTCTCAGATGAAGAAATAAGAATGGCAAATAAATACATGAAAAATGTTCATCATCATTGGTCATTAGAGAAACGCTAATTAAAACCACACTGAGATTCCACCTCACTCCAGAAAGAATGGCCAGGATCAACAAAACTACCAACAACAAATGCTGGAGAGGCTGTGGAGGAAAAGGAACTCTTCTGCACTGTTGGTGGTGGTGTAGACTGGTGCAACCACTGTGGAGGTCAGTCTGGAGATTGCTCAAAAAGCTAGGATTGGAAGTCCCATTTGACCCAGCTATTCCACTCTTAGGCATATTTGCAGAAGAACTGGAAACATCTTACCACAGTGATATATGTGCACCCATGTTTACAGCAACACAATTTGTAATAGCCAGATCTTGGAAACCACCTAAGTGCCCATCAACAGAAGGAATGGATAAAAAAAATTGTGGTATTGTATTTTTATACAGTGGAGTACTACTCAGCTATAAAGAACGATCACATTGAGGTATTTATAAATAAATGGATGCAACTTGAATCCATACTCCTAAGTGAAATAAATCAAACTCACATGTATAAATACCATATAGTCTCTCTCTAGTGTAAGAAATGGTAAGAGTACATAAGATTTTATGGTAATCATGGTTCACCCTTATATTGCTTTGAAGTCTTATGTTTTCATTCATTGGTTGGAATGGTTTTATTCTGTTTTATTTGACCTTAATATATGCGATGGTATGAATAGTTACTTTGAAGACAATATGGCAACCATTGTTGATTTAATATCATCTCGCTCTGAAGTCCTACCATGCTTTTGTTTTTCTATTACCATTGGTTCTATCATGTTGTGTCTTATTAGATTTTATTATGTATGATAGTATAAACAAATGTTTTTATGGAAAATGAGATAATATAGTAGCCATTGTTCATCTTCAATTATTTGGTTCAGAATGCCTTGTAATACTTTCATTCTCTTGAGTGGTTTTATTCTACTTTGTTATGTTTGACATTATTGTGTGTAAAGCTAAGCTCAACTATTTCAAAGAAAGAGACATTATGATAGCTACTGTTAATATCCAGTTGTCTTGTTGTAAAGTGCTGTGTTGCTTACATTGTTCTGTTTTGATCTGCTTAGATCTGTCCTCTTTTGTTTTCTTCTCTTTAAAATAAAAATTAAAAAAAAATAAAAATAAAATACATTTGTAAGCATAGATGACTAATCAATAGTAACCAGAATCTAGAACTAATATGGTCCTTACACACACACACACACACACACACACACACACACACACACACAATATAATGGCCATTGGGTGCTGGATCCAGAGGATTTGGTAGCTGCTTAGTCCAAGAAGCTGTAAGTTGTGGAACAAGAATGATCACAGATGCAGTTCCATTCTGAGACTGAAGGCCTAGATACTTCCCAGAGAGTCACTGGTATTATTCTGTGTTCAAAGGTTGCACAAACTGAAGTCTAATGTACAAAGGAAATGGCAGTAGTAAAAGATGCACCAGCTCAAGGAGAATGGAGCTTGTTTAAACTCTTCCACCTTTCCCTTTCCTTCTATCTAGGCTGCAAGTCTACTACATGGTAACACCCACAGCTGAGGTGGATCTTTTCTCCTCAGTTTACAACCTTCTAAATAACTTGTGAGAGAAGAAATCAAAAGGAAAATTAGAAAATATTCTAAATGGAATAGAAGTTTAAAAAATTTGTGGGAAGCAGTTAAAGGAATGCAGAAGGGGAAATTTTCAAGGTTAAATGCTAACATTAAGAAAGAACACTAGAATAAAAATTTGAATTCAAAGGCAAAAGAAAATAAGCAAAAATCATTAAAAGAGAAATAAAAAATAATGGAGGAAAATTGAAACTAGAATTAGTATACAAGTAGTAAAACTGATAAAAAAAAAAAGATGAAAAATTCCAAAACAAGAATGAAGGACGGAGAAAAACAATAAAAATGTAGGAGTAAGATTATATAAAGGAAATAAAAAAACAGTATAAAAAGCTTTATGCCAGTAAATTTGACAACAGATGAAAATGGATTTCTATAAGATCCAAACATCCCAATCAAGAAAATATTTTATAATATTTTAAAGATAATAACATATATTATGGTAGTCATTGTTGATTTCCTATTATCTTGTTTTGAAGTCCTGTATTGCTTTCATTGTTTTGTTTTGATTGGCTTTATTCTGTTTTATTTTGTTTGGTTTTAACTCTCTGTAATAAAATAAGTAAAAGGAAATACTGATAACAGTACCATGTTTTGGCCATTCATGGTGACAAAAAAATCAAAAACTAAAAACCAATATTTATGGCATGTTCACAAAAGGGTTTCACATGCACATCCATATCTGGGCCTTCATTTATTCAACAGATATGTAAAGCGTGGCACGCTAACCCTCTGCCAACCACTGGAGACATTATGGTTAGCTCCCACTGGGGAACAGATTACTGATGAACTGTGGTTTGAGAACTGCAAGCTGCAGTTGCACTGGGACCTGTTCACCTGCACGTTCCAACTGCACTCTGGAACTTCCAGGTCAGAAGCTGTGAGGCTGCCACCTGGCAACTGAGTTTTAACAAGCCCTCCAGGTGATCCTGATTCATGCTTAAGTTTGAGGACCCCCTATCCTATAAAAGAGCCCTCAATTTATATTAGAAGATTGAGACACAGAAAAGACTACAACAGACTGAAGATATAAAAGACACTTTTCAGCACTAACTTACCCTTAGAGATTAGAAAAGTATCTGTGATAGAACATGGGGATCCATGATGACGTTTTGGTGAAGAACTGAAAATATCCTCCAAAGAGTTGTACTGTCACCTAATTATGGTAACAGACCAAGCATATAATCTACTTATTGAAAATGTACTTATTACTAGTGAATACATTTCTTCTAAAAACAGAATGCTCAACATGACATCAAGAATTAAAATTTTGAAGCTGTTATCTTTGATGTTTGCATAAAGTTACCAAAGGTCATCACTGCCAAAACTATTCAGTCTTTGCATACCTTATTATTTTGCTTTAATTTACTTATCTCCAGTTTATACTTTTCTGCTTCTTCAAGAGCTCTATTCAAGCGAACTTCTGTAGCACTTTGAATGGTGGCAGCCTGTGTTTGTAGTCGCCTTTTATTTTCTAATTCCTGTGTAACAAAAAAAAGATATGGACTATTTAAGTGTTAAAACTCTCGTTTTACATTTTTAACATTTTTCCATTTTCATATCCCTTTTTTTCTTACAAAGTTTATATCCACGCACAGGGCTGAAGTCACAGTGGTAAGTGATAAGAGTTTTTAGGGAATTCTTACCCTGAACAGGTATTTAAAAATACATACAATAAACTATAGTCATGAACTAGGCTCTCAAATTACTCTTTGGAAAGTTCATCTGCCTCTTCTTAACATAAGATATAGTATACTTGCTCTCTTGTATTTACTTTGTAAACAATATTTTGTATACAATTCTTGGAATCTACCAAAAGACTAATGTAAGACACAAACTCATGCATACTGTTTTTGTGTAGAACTGACAAAGTATATCATTAAGAAAGTAGTTATTAAACATAGAACATTAGATACTAGTCTTACAGGAAAATCCCAAAGCTGAACAGAAACAATGTATCTTGTGATTATTTTCCACATTCTGGGGTGTTTGCACTTAGTATCTCTCCAAGTAGTCTAAAATATTCTGTTGCAGAGTCAACAGGCAAACACCTGATAAAGCATGAACATACTGGATAAACTCCCAACTCAACCATAGCCTTTGCTCTGTTACACAGCCTTTTCTACTGCCACACATAGAACTTCAGTAATATCAGTAGTACTAGGATGTCTCCCCAACAGCCATGGTGTTTCAGACCTCTGATCCTTTCCTCATGCTTTTCCTCCTTTCCCTGATCCTGTCTCTCTCCTCATTTTTAACTAACCAGTACCTACTTACTATTTAAAATTCAGTTACGCTTGTTTGCTGTGTTTAACTTTCTTGGGAAGCCTCGCCTCTGTAATCCTCACTATCCACCCAGGTTCAATTTGGCACCTTTTCTCCAGAGCTTCTACAGCACCTTAATATACATTTATCACAGCACCTGCTGCATGGTACTGAAACTAGTCACTTGCTCTGTTTCCTCCAATACAGTGTAAGTGACCTCCATGAGAGTAGAAACTGTCTTAAATTCTACATTCTCAGCATTTCACTGTCATCTAAAAAAACACTGACATCTTTATTATATGGAATACTAACCAACTCTTCTTTGTAACTTCCTTACTTTTTGCTCACACATTCTTAGTCCCAGGAATCACATACTCTAGACTCAGCCACCTCTGAAAAAGCCTCATCTAAGATTGTATGAGGCTTTGGGGAGGCAGCTAGGCACAAACCATAACATTCAGCCTCTGGATTCCCAAAGACTAATGTATGTTCTTTTGTGAAAAAGGCATTTAGTCTATTTCTAAGAGTTCTATAGCACTTTGGCAACTCTTAAAGTCCAAGTCCTAAGTCTCTGAGTTGTAAGGCAAACTCTTGGCTGCAAGCCCCCATAAAAATGAAAAGAAAGTCAAACACTAATACCATACAGTGGCAAAAGACAAACATTACTGTTCTAAAAGATAAACAAGGACATAAAAAGGAATGGAACCAAAGCAAATCCAAAATCCGCCAGGGGAAACATTATTGCTGTAGTTTCATGTGCAGCATCCAAAGCAATCTATGTCAAGATATGAACTTCAAACAGCTTGAGTGGATCTGCCCCTATAGCACTTATGGTGGTTGTAGCTTCCAGGCTTATTTGTGAGGCTGGCTCTGCTCCCTCCTTGCAATTTTCCTCAGATGATCTACATTCTTGGTTTCTCCAAACTGCTGAGGTCTCCACTGCACCGTTAGCTTCACACTCATGGTTTCACACTCAGAGCTTCACACATTGCCCTCTCAAGGGTAAACTGCCTGGCCTCCCAGGCCTTTTGAAATCTAGGTGGAACGCTTCCTAACACAACTCTTGCACTATGCATGTACATAAAACCAGTGACACACAGATGATGCCAAGGTCTTCCATCAGCTGAAACAGTAGCCAGGATCCCTTCTTTCTTGTCTGTAGTGGTTGAGTGCCTATGAACCAAATCCAAAGGAGCAATTTCCCTAGGCTGTCACCATTCTAGAACATGGTTCTTGGGGGTTTCTTCTCAAAGCAAAGTCTTTTGCAATTCTGAGGCTGCAAAGGGTGGAATCCTGGTGATTCTCGGACACCCTCAGGTCATCTTTTCTATTCTCTTGTTCCCTCTCTGTTTATATAGTACTGTAATTTTTGCTGACTGTACAGTATAGTACTATAGTTTTACATTCTATTGTACATTACAGTACTGCATGTCAGAGTTATGCAAATAAAAGCAAGGCATCATGTTGGAGTTTCCTTTAACTACTTCATGTTCTAAGTAAGTATATACCAAGCCTCTCTCCATGGGTCAGCACCATTCGCAGACCCATGTGGAGGGAGAGAACCAGGCCCTAAGGAAGGAGATCCCTGTATGGAAACCAGCGCCATGCATGGGCTGCTGCCGGTATGGGGAGAGCCAGACCCAAGCCTCTCTCTGTGAGTCAGTGACATTAGCGAACTGTGGAGAAGGAGAGAACCAGGCCCTACAAGGAGGTGATGCCAGCCCAGAAACCATATCATTTTTATTGACTTGTTGGGTTGGGTTTTTATTTTCTTTTGTTTTGTTTATGTTAACTCTGATGACATGAGCAGCTATTTAAAAGATAGACATATTATGGAAGCTATTATGTATTTACTATTAGCTTATTTTGATGTCTTATTGCATTTATTGTTTTTATTGTTTCTATTCTGTTCTGTTCAATTTTTACTATATCCAAAGGTGGTATCTGCAGCTATACTGAAGACAACAAAAGCATTATGGTAACTATTGTTGATTTCTTAAGTTTTGAAGTCCTGTTCTTGGATTATAGAACTGATATTATAAAAATGGCCATATTACCATTATTCTGGTTTATTTTGATTGATTTTATTTTATTTTCCTTGGTTTTACCCATTTAAAATTAAAAAATAAATAAATAAAAGTGAAAAAAAGAAAAACTGAGTGATCCCAAATAAATAACCTACTGTTGTATATCTAAGATTATACAAGAACAAACCAAACACAAAACTAGTACCAGTAGAAGAAAAGACATAACAAAAATCAAAGTGGAAGTCAATGAAATTAGGGTTAAAGAACAAAATAAAACAAAAAAGAAAAATACAAAAGATAAACAAATCAAAGAGTTGTTTATTTAAATAAGATTGAAATCCTTAGCCAAACTTACCAAAAGAAAAAGAGACCAAATTAATAAATCAGAGATGAAAAGATGAAATTACAAGACTACACTGAGATACAAAGGATTATTAGAAATTATTTTTGAAAATTTTTATTACAATAATGTGGTAAATCCAGGAGCACTGAATAAATATGTAGACACCTATGACCTATGAAACTGCACCAAGAAGATATAAAAAATCTAAATGGATTACTAACAAGCAATGAGAATGATTAATAAAAATTTTACTAAGACATACCCAGGACCCAATGAATTTACCACTGAATTTTATGGGACTTGTAGCAAAGAAACTTCCATGTAACAGAAAAGTAAGGAATGCTCCTTCATTCACTTTATGAGGCCATCATTATGCCAATTCCAAAACCAGACAAGGACTCAACAGAAAAGAAAAATACAGGCTATTATCTTAGATGAACATAGATGTAAAAATTCTCAACAGAGTCATACACACAGAATTCAGTAACAATGAGGTCATACAACATGACCAAGTTGATTTGATCCTGGAGATGAAGCATGGGTCAACATATGTGAATCAATATATGTAACATACCACGCATAAATATAAGCAAGGCTAAAAAATCATATGGTCATCTCAATAGGTACAGAGAGACTTCAATAAAATCCAACAACCTTTCATTACACAAAACTTTGGTGAAAACTGGAATAGAAGGATCTTGCTTCAAACTGATAAATACCTTACATGACAAACCCAGTCAACATTATACTGAGCAGGAAAAAACTGGAAGCACTTCCTTTCAAATAAGAACCTTTGTGGTGTCCACTTTCATCATCCCATTCCATATTATACTTGACACTTTAGGCAGAGCAACTCAGGTGAGAGAAAGAAATAAAAGCACATACAAATATTAAAGAAGAAAGTCAAATTATCCTTATTTGCAGGTTTTATAAATATTTACACAGAATAAGACCTCCCCAAAACTGCACCAGAATATTTTAGATGCAAAATCAATACATTAAAATCAGTGTTGTTTCTATACACCAATAATGAAACACCTGGGAAATTAGGAATACAATTTCATCATGATAGCTTCAAAAAAATAAATACTTAAGAAATTTCATTTTTAACATTGCAAGGAGGTGAACAGTCCTCCATAATGAAAATCATATAACTCTAAAGAATGAAATTGAAGGGGACATTAGAAAATGGACAGTATCCTGTTCTTGGATTAGAAGAATTAATATTGTAAAATGGCCATATTACCAAAAGTGATCTATGAATTCAATGGACTGTCTATAAAAATACCAAAAATATTTTTCACATAAGTACAAAAAACAATCCTAAATTCATAAGGTATCAAAAAAGATCCCAAACAGATATGGAATCCTCAGCAAAGACAAAAACCAAAAAAACAAACAAATAGCAGAAACATCACAATACCAGATTTGAAACTATACTATGGAGACCAAGCCCAGCGACCTTCTTTCAAGCCAGGGACCCAAGGCCACAGGAGAGAGCCAAGGCAGCACAAGGGGAGTGCCAGCGTGCCAGCGCTGGCCCAGGGAGAGTTTAAGACCATCACTCCCAGTGGTTAAGTGCCTGCCCAGCTCCCTAAAACACTGGACTAGGCTGGAGAGGTTTTGCAGGCTGCTAGAAGATAACATAGGGGAAACACTTGGAGACACAGTCACAGGCAAAGACTTTTTGTATAGAATTCCTACAGCACAGTAAATAAAATCAAGAATCAAAAAATTTTAAAATCCTTCATATAGCAAAGGAAACAAGGTGATAACATAGCCTACAGCATGGAAGACAATCTTTGCTGTTACTCAGTAAAGAAGATAGTAATTCTCTAATGTTAATCTAGAATAAAGAACTCAAATTGGTAAAGGAACTGAACAGGCGCTTCTCAAAAGTAACTGCTAAGAATATGAAAAAATGTTTAACATCTTTGTTATGGTTTATATCTGGATGTCCTCCCAAAACCTCATGCACTCATAGATGGTGCTTCTGGGAGGTGATGGCATCACAGGGATGTGTAACTCCTCAGTGGGGAGGTGAAGCCTGGTCAGAGGAGGTGGATCGCTAGATAGGTGTAACTCCTTCCCTCTATCCTTGAACTCTCTCCACTTCCTCACTGCCTGGCCATGAGCAATCCTCCCCTGTCATGCCGCCTTGGAACCAACTCACTATGGACTGAAATCTCTAGAAATTGTGAGCCTAAATAAACCTTTCATCCTTTAACTTGTGGACACAGAGAATTGTGTTCCAGCAGTGAGAAAGTAACTAAGACACTCTTTATCTATTAAGAGAAATGGAAATCAAAATTACCTTGAGATTTCACCTCACCCCAATCAAAATGGCTATCATGAGCCTGCTGCCTGCCTAGGATGCAAGGAAAAAGAAACCCTCCTTTTGTGGGGAATGTAAACAAGTACTATATAAATCAGCATGGAGACTCCTCACAAAACTAAAAATTGAACTATCAATTGATCCAGCTATACCTCTCAAGTATATATTCCTGAATTAAGGCATATTATAGGGATACTCATGCTTATAGCAGCACAGTTCACAATAGCTATGCTGTAAAAATAGACTAGATGCCCAGAAACCAATGAATGGACAAAGACAATGTGATACATATATACAATAAATATTATTGAGCTATAAAGACAAATAAAATCATGTAATTCATATGAAAATGGATTGAACTGGAGATCATCATGTTGAGTGAAATAAGCCAGATTCAGAAAGTTGGACATTACATGTTTTGTTGTATGAGAAACCAAATAAATAGAGGAGAGATGACAGGAAAATAGAAGGTAGTCTTTTGGAGATGGAAAGGGGGGCACTGGGTCACAAAAAAGGGAGAGGTGGATAATGAGATTGAAAATGATTCAGGTAACAAACTTCATTAGTCTGTAATATCAACATTCAGTAATTTTTGTACATGATCATACAGTCATGGCAACACTATCAGAAATAGCCAAACTGAAAACAACCTAAATGTTCATCAACTGATAAACAAAATGTGTTATATCTATATAACTAAATATTATTTGACAATAAAAAAATACTGATACTGAAACTTGAATGAATCTTGAAATCATTAGTCATAAAAGACCACATACTATATGAATCTATGTGATTAAAATTTTCAGAATACACAAATCTATTCATTGACACAGAAAATATTGTTGGTTGCCTAAGTCTGGAAGGGATTAAGGAAGAAGATGTAATGTGATGCTAAAGGGTGCAAAGTATATTTCTGAGATTATGAACATGTGCTAAAATTAACTGTGGTTATAGATTTGTAATTCTGTGAATAAAAACCATTGAATTGTAGGCTTTTTAAAAGAATAAAACATGATATATGAATTATATCTCAATAGAGCTGTTAATAAACAATCTATCTTATGGCTTATATCTACATGCTGCCTTAAAGCCTCCTTTCCTCATAAGTGGGGCTTTTCAGAGGTGGCTGGATCTAAGCTGTGTGAGGATGGATTACGGCTATGTGATTGCTGGATTAGTCCACTGACTGGTTTAGCATAGTTCTGAGTGTGGAGAATGAGAAAGCCCACCCTGGGTGTGGGTGGCACCAACCAATACACTGATAGCCTAAATGGAATGTAAAGTGCAAACGGAGGCTCACTACTTAGCTACTGCATGCCTGCCATGCTATGGACCATTTCTCCTCTGCCATGCTGCCTTGCCTTGGAGCTAGCCGACTATGCACAGAAAACTCTACAAACTGTAAGCTAAACAAACCTTTCCTCCTTTATTTAATTTTAAAAAGAATAAAACAAAACAGCAAAACAACAAAGCAGATCAGAACAAAACAATGCAAGCAACACAGGATTTCAAAACAAGACAATAGGAAATCAACAATGGCTACCACAATGTCTCTTTTTTTTTCAAAATGGTTGTCCATATCTTCACACACAATGAATTCAAACAAAAGAAAACAGTATAAAACCGATCAAAACAAAAGAATGAAAACATTACAGGCCTTCAAAACCAGACAATAGGAAAATCAGTAATGGCTATCATAATGTCTCTTGTTCTCTTGAAAATAGCTGACTGTACCTTCACACATATTGAAATCAAATAACAAAAAACAGACTAAAACTAGTGAAAGAATAAAAGCATTATTTGACTTTAAAACAAGATGATAGGAAATCATAATGTCTCATTTTCTTCTAAGTAGCTGTTGATACTATCACATGTAATAAAATCAATTCTTGTAAACTGTTTAGATCTAGGCATAGATAAGCCTATACAGGTACATCTATCCTTTCTGTATTATGGGAAAAACAAAACAAAACACACAAAAAAAACAAGAAACAAAAGAGAGAACATTTATTAGAAGAGCCCAAAACAATAACAATATAAGCTTTGAAAACAAGGTAGTAAGAACGTAACTAAGGTTATTATTTTGCATAGTTATCTTCAAAAGAGTTACTCAGATTACCAGATATAAACATGCAAAATTGATCTAATCCTATGACTGTTAGCTGTTTTGTTGCAAGAATTAATAGAATTATTAGTACAGTCATCTGAACTATCTTAAGTGTATGTATACAAATTTATATCTTTTTTCTTTTCCCTTCCTTCTTTTCTCCTTTCCCTGATTTTTCCCCCTTTTTGTAGTTAACCTTTCCTCCTTTAACTTGTGGGTTTTGAGTATTTTGTCCCAGCAATGAGGAAGTAACTAACACGTTCTCCTATATAAGAGAGACTTTTCAGTTATTTCCTGAACAACCCTAAGTGTTCCCCATAAAAGCGTACCTTTAATAGTGTTAGTGTCTCTGAGATTGAATTAGAAAAAATAGCAAAATTATTACCCTTTCTACTGAAGATAACTGTTGTTGTAATCCATCACATTTTTTGTCTGCTTCCTCAAAAAGATTTTTGTATTTTTCTATTTGGGACTGTTGTACATTAATTGTTCGCTGCTGTCTTGCATAATCTTCTTCAAAATTTTTTACTTGAGACTTTAAATCTTGAATATCATCCTCCTATATGTTACAAAATTATAGATTATATAACAAAATGCACAAGGTAGTATCAAATCAAAGCAGAAAACAAAAAACTTCATATGGTTTTAATGAAATATACAGTTAATGAAGCAAAACAAAGTATATTCCACTTTCATCTTCAGAAATGGAATTGAGATATTAATCTGAGATAGAGAATTCTTATTAACAAGTTTTAAAAATTCTTTAGCTCTAGAATAATTCAACATCTCAGAATGAAGGTCAATATTTATATATGATGACAAATCAAAATCTGACTGTAAATTATATCCAAATAAGGATATCCAACAAATATA
Organism: Hydrochoerus hydrochaeris; assembly: GCA_004027455.1. Lineage (NCBI taxonomy): Eukaryota > Metazoa > Chordata > Mammalia > Rodentia > Hydrochaeridae > Hydrochoerus > Hydrochoerus hydrochaeris. The sequence continues at coordinate 40,508 of PVLA01011187.1, forward strand.
ATTAAAATTGACCCTCACATGTCTTTGGGGGGAGTTTTTCTTTTTAGTAGTATAGTACAACATGTTTATATTCCTCTTATGGAGTTGGTGTGTGTTCATAACTCATCTTAATTATTTTTTTCATCCCCTTTCCTTCCCCTCTCTCCCTTCCCCCTCCATCTTCTGATCCCCTTCCCACTTGAGCAGAGATATTTCTTTTGAGAGGTTTTAAAAACTTACCTTTTTATTGCATTCACATACAACATTATCCACTTCCTCCTGCATAACATGGAGTTTGGCCTTTAGAAATCTGATCTGTGCCTCTGTGGATTTAAATGATTATATTTACTGTCTTTTGCTGTATCTAAGACATCACCAACTGTAAGACAAACCATTATTTCATGAGGAAAAATGCTCCAGATGGGGAGTCCAATAGTATATCCCTACTAGGGGACTTTAAAGACATCAAATGCCCTTTTTTTTTTTTGTCCTGGGAATTGAATTCAGGACCTCACGTTTGCCAGGCAGGCACAGTGCTACTGGGCTAAATCCCCAGTCACCTCAAATGCTCTTGTAAAAATAAGTTGGAAATAAATTCACTCAACAGAAAGAACAGCTAGGAATTGTTCATATTTCCTCATGGAGGCTAGTTAATAAAGGGGGAGGGGGAAAAAACCTCTCCTGAGAATATAACCCACTAGCTAACCCTTTTGCTAACTGTACTCATACTTAAGAGACTGACCCAAAACATGTCAGGCAGAATTTACATCAGTCTTAGGATCAGTAAGTTCCACAGGTGTTTAACAGAAGCAAACGCAAATCCTTTCTAGCAAAATTCTGCTTCAAATTTTATAAAGCTGTGTATGTTTCCAAACTGCTTTCTGATTTTTCCTTCTAACACACAGCCCTGCCGTTCCAAGCAGTCATCTAGAACAAGGGAAAATTCTTCCAAGAAGGAAGTCTAGGGCTGGTATTTAGCTCAGTGGCATAAATACCTGCCTTGCAAGCTCGCTTTCATTTCAATCCCCAGTACCAAAAAAAAAAGAAGGAAGAAGGAAGAAGAAGAAAGAGAAGGGGATGGGGATGGGGAAGAAGTCATCTGATAAACTACAGGGCATTTTAATTTTACTTGAAAGTGCTCAATAAATCCAAAACAATAGTATAGTCTTTTTAATTTTTACTTTTTGTAATAGGAAACATCAGTGAACCCTCACCTATCCTCCACCCCCTGCAACACATACTGACAGGTAACAATGTTACCTTGAATTCCATACTCATTTCATGTTCTACTAGATTATTCATTAAACAAACCTAAGACATCATGATAAAATTTTTAAGCCCAAGAAGCAATTCATAAAGATCTCCTATTCCAAGTAATTGCGATAAAAGGGAAAATGACAATCAAAAGAAAACTTACTTGCTCCAATATCTTTACCAACACCAGAGAAAATCTCATCATCTGAATGTTCAGGTAAGCCCTCTTCCTCCAGCTGCCCTTCAATTTTGCTAATTGTCTTTGCAAGAGAGAAGTCTGAGAAATCCTCCAGAATGGCAACATCATTGGCAGTCGGTACACTGCAGCATCTCAATTTAACACTAAGACATAAAAATTAAATACATATATAAACAAAAACAGAAAGGTACAAAGGAAATATGGCTTTTGTCCAAATGACAAAACAGATCAAAATTATTATAAATTTTAAATGCATGATGAAATATATAATTGATACTTTCAAAGACCATAAGACTGAATAGATTTTGAGGGAGTGGTCAACAAAACCTAAATTCTAGTCCCCATCCTAAGAAAATATCATTAAAAATGACATGTCAGCGTTCTGTAGTGGTGAATTCACTTAAGACAACAATACAACATTTCTATCAACTGCTACAAAATATTTCCAAGTAAAAATGTTTTAAATCACTGAATGTGGTAAGATACACATGATGTAATATATGTTGTATATTTTGGGTATATAAATGTCTGAGAGAAAATAAAAACAGCTTAATAATTAAAAATGAAAGTGTGAACTACAAAATTAAAAAATTAAAACTGAAAGTAATATTTTAAAACTATATTATACCTTGAATTTGCTTTTCTTCCTTTATTTGCAAACTGTAGCTTGTTTTGAAGTTTGTTTATAGGACCAGTGTTTTTGCTCTTCACCTAGGAGAAAAGAATTGAAACTAAATCTAATTATTTGCCAAGGAGAGCAACTTCATAACACATGAAACTGCTGCTTTGCTACAAATAAGACTACGTTTTTCGCTAAATTAATTCAATTGTATTTTTAAGAATCCCAGAGCTTATACCTGTGACCAGCTTGCGTATCACCAGAACGAGATTCAAGGATGAGGAAAATGAGGTCCAAAGCTTCGAGGACATTCAGCTGGTCAGTGGAATACTAAATCTGGATATTCTGACCCACAGAGTTTAGTTCTCCTCAGGAACCAACTAAGTCTCAGTCTGGCCTCCCCCAGCCTTCGGGTACACAGTTCCCCTGGCCTAGATCTTCATGGGTGGTGAGCTTACAGATCTCAGAATGCCCTGGGTTTGAAAGAATGATCTCCATGCTGTGAATATTTTAAATGGTTGAATGAATCTTTAAATAGCCTTTTTATTTGTATGGGAGCAACTTTCTCTTTCATATTTTCTCTCTTAAACTGTAGAGAGAAAATTAAGATGTATAAGGTTACAATCTTACTTCACTTAAAATTTTTCCACTGTGTTCCAAATTGTTCAGTGAAATTACAAAACAAAACAAAAATGCTTCAACACACACAGATGCATCCCATCAGAGGATTTGAGTTTATATCTATTTCTGTTATATCATACCCCTTCTCTAAGGAAAGTCTAAGGAACTCCTCAATTCTACAGAATAAAATTGCATTCACAGAAAATGTGATTTCATACCTTAGTTTCTGGATGTACATGCACTAACCCTTCAGATGATAATGGATCTCTACAGACCAAAAATAAATATTATACATGAATAACAGATATACTAAGCTGAGAAAATGAAATTTGACAGCAATCATATTTGAAAGGGAAAATATATGACTATTGATATAATTCCAGTTATTCAAATGTCAATTTATTTTGATAAATTATGCACAAAATTCTATTTCTTTATCTTTCAAAGATCCATAAATTAGAATTATATTTTGCTATAATTCTAGTTATCTACATTAATTTATTTTGTATGAGTATCATTAGAAATGTGCTTTGGTTAAATAATTTGCCTCTGATAATGTTATGGTTTGAGTCTGGGTGTCCCCCAAAGCCTGATTCTAGAGTTTGTGAATTACTCAAGGTCCAAGACTGGTTTATGGGTGTGAGTTTTACACCTGAGTGGCTGTGGCCTATACACAGTGTAAGAGACAGAAAGAGTCTTTTCTCTATGCTCCTTCCTGTTTGCTCTTGCTGCCTTTTGCTGTTTTCCACTACCAAGAACTACTACCCTCTGCCATGTGCCATTCTGCCTTGGAGTCAGCTGATGAGGGACTGAAACCTGCAAAACTGTGAGCTAAGAAAACCTTTCTTTCCTTCACTCTGGGTGTCAGTTATTTTGTCTCAGCAATGAGAGAAAAGTAACCAAGACAGATTAAGATACTATACTGCCAATATTTTCACAGGTAAATCTAACATACATTTAATGATTGGAAAGCATAAGGAGTGATGATTGGCTACATAAAGGAATCATCCATTTTACAAAATTATGCAGCACAGCATTTTTTACCGTGAGCATATTCTGTTATCATTCTTCTAATGGTTTAAGTAACTGGTCAGTGTTGCTTTTCCCCACTGCACTATGAACTCTGGTAGAGAGTTCACTATTTTTCACTATTCAGGGGCCACTCCCTGGCACAGTACCTCACATATAAGTTCTCAGCCTGGTGTTAAATAAATATACGCTGAATGAAAAATACATCTAAAATGCAATTAATTTTATGCACATTTTATTTTAGGTTTTTAAAATGTTTGTAGTTTAAAACAAGAGTATTTATGAGGGTTCACTATGACCCACAGGTTGAATCCACCCACATCTATTTATTGCATATTGTAATGCAGTTATCACTGTACAGCAGCAAAGATAAGTAGTTGGAACAGAACTGTATGTGCCAAACCCAGGAAGCATTTACTATCAGGCCCACTACAGAAAAAGCTCACCTACTCCTGATTAGTTGTCTGTATGCATCCCTATTAGAATTTCTAAAAACATATCACATTAGCATCTATGAAACAAAAAATTCCATCACATTTGCTAAGAACTCCTAACCATAGGGGGTGATGACATAAAAAGTAAAATTACTTTCCATCAGATGTCACCTACTGAACTGATCATGAATAGATTTTTTCAATATTCAACACAAAGATATTTTTAGGTATCATTAATTAACTACAACCACTTAAAGGGCTACTAGAAATACCTCTGGGAAGGAATAAAAGGCTATTTGAAAATATCTTAAAATTACAGAGAAAAAAGAATCATTCTCACATATACAACATGAAAATTTCATGTCAAAGTAATGTCTGACATTTCCTTGGATTATTTTCTGTACCTCTCATCCTAATACATTTCGGTCAAAAAAAAAAAAAACATTTAATGATTATTTCTCCACCTCAGGTATCAGTGGTATTAATTTGCTTGTATAGGTCCATGAAAAATGAACTACAACAGGTCTCTGCTTGCTTTTGCTACATTTCCCCATCAAAGCTTTATAATAGGATTGAAATTATTTGTGTGTAAACTTTGCTCTCAACAGACTGAGGATACATATAACTTGTCATGGTGACATCTAATGTTACCCAAGAACCTTATGCATTGAGAGGTGGAACTTTTGGATGGTGGCTGGATTGTGGGGGCTGGAGCTGACCTGCTGTTAGGAGACGGGGTCTGGCTGGAAGAGGTAAGGGGGGGCGTGGCCTGGAAGGGTTCATCTTCCTACCCAGCTTCCTGCTTCATTTCTTGCTTCCTGATTGTGATGCCCCTCTGCCACGCTGTCCAGTCTCATAGCCAGCCAACCATGGACCGAAACCCCTGCAAACCTCTACTTGAAATAAACCTTTCCTCCTCTAAGCTACAGGCGTTGGGTATTGTGTCTCCAAGACAAAGTGACTAAGACAATACTGAATTTTAGGAAACTAAATTCTGCTTTCTTCATCATATTTTCCAACAGAGTAAACCTGAGTATCGGGTATCTATTATAATATACACTGATGGATTTTAATTATTTAGGTGGATTATCATTGTGCCAACTTGAAATGAATAGTCTCCTTAGAGGAACAACTCCCACCTTCAAGAATTGCCAAGAAAAACTCAAATATGCTGTTTCACATGGAAAAAAGTTATCTGTTTAAATGGTAGGATTTTTTAAAAATCCGAATATCTAGGTAGACAGAGGTATCACCACCAATTTGCACTCAAGGGGAACAATAAAAGAGAAACAACAGATTTATGTTTATGCTTGTGATATCAATCTCTCACTTCAACAGAAATTAAGGATTATCTGTTACTATCACCGTTTTAGTCATTTAGTTTACTAAATGAGAGTCTTGAATATTATCTGTAATCCAAATTTTGAATTGTTTTTCTACTACTATGGATAGAACTCAGGGAATACTGACTTATATCTTGGCCCTTTAAAAATTTTTGAGATAGGGTTTTGCTAAATCTCAAGTCTGACCTTGAACTTGAGATCCTCCAGAGGAGCTGAGATTACAGGAATGTGTCGCCACACTCAGCTTCAAATCTGAGGATTTTGATAACTGTTAAATATATTTTTACTTAGATGATTACACATAATAGTTTTATGTTTTAGGCCCATATTACATGTATCAAATAGTGATATAAGATATGCTTACTAAATGAAACCTTTATAAGCAACTCATTAGAGAAGTTTGCTGGGAGCAGGACGCAGGCCATGAACTGACCACTGTACTACCAGTAGCCAGACCTGGCACAAATGTTCAAACATTTTTCTTTCATGTTTATTGAGATACAATTATACATCATTAAACACATCATTTTTAGGTATATAACTCAATAATTTTAACAAACCTAGATAGTCACATAACCACCCTGACAAGTAAGATAGGGAAGAATATCTCCTCTGTTCCCAAAGTTCCCAAGGGCTCCTTGGTATTTAGTCCCCTGACCCCTGTAAACCCAGATGACCACTAACCTAAGTTCTATCCCTATAGTTTTAAATTTTTCAGAATATCTAATACAGCTTCACGGGCAGTGGACTATAAGAGCTGAAAAACCCCCACTCCCTAGTAAAGCCATACTCTACATGATGGTCACACAATGGCAAAATGGTCTATCAGAGCACTTTGCAGAACATACCCCACCATTAAACAATGCACAGTTATAAATGAAAACACCGCTCATGGATATGTTTAAGCCTGGGATCTTAGGCTTAGCATCTATATTGTTGCCACACCAGCCGTTCATTTTTAAGCAGCATTCTACCACTTAGCTATTCCATATTACATTTATCTACTCTCCATTTGACGATTCAAAGGATTATTTGAGTTGTTCCTAGTTTTGGGCAATTAAAAATAAAGCTGTTCTAAACATTTACATGCAGTTTTTGTTTTCTGTTGGCTTTCATTTTTCCAGAATAAGTATCTCAGAGGAGTACTGCTGGATTCTTTGCAATAATTGTTTTCAAGTAAATGAAAAATATCCTGATGTTTTAAGTACAAGCCTGACTTACTTTCTTGTTACTGAAACAAAATAGCTGACATGCAGAGATGGAGAAGGAAAGGTTCACTTTTGGCCACCGCTTATAGAGGTTTCGGCCCACCATCGGCTTGCTCCACGGCAGGGCAGCACGATAGAGGGGCTGATCCATCACTTAAGTATGTACCTAAAGGCTGACAGTGTACACAGTGTGAACGTGTCAGACGACGGGATGACACACGGATGAGGCAGCATGGAGCAGGACAGCGGAGATTTCATCAAGATGCAATTGAAAATTTATGCATTGTCTATTTCTGGAATTTTCTACTGACAACTGCAGGAAATTTGGAATGCTTGATGATCACCACTGTTTCTGCTACAGTAAGATTTTATACTTTGATTTGCAAAGATCCTATATCTTTCATGTTAAATTTATCTCTAAACATTTATGGTTCCCTAATTTCTTGGCTAAGTTATGATTTGGATCAAATGGTCCCCCCAAACTCTCATGTGTTCAGAGGCAGAGCTTTTGCAAAGTGGTTAGATCATGGAGGTGCTAATCTTCTATGTAGATTACCCTACTGATGAGTTCATGATGTGAATGGGCTGGTTAGAGGTGGGGCCTGCTGAAGAAAGCTGGTCCCTGGGACATACTTTCAAAGGGCTCATCTCTCTTGAGGCTTTTTCCCTGCTCTCTACTTCCTGGCTGCTATGAGGTAAGCAGCTTTCCTCTATAATGATGTTTTTTTTGTCCTGCCTGCCTGGGATTTAGCACAGTGGCTCAAGTGCTTACCTGGTAAGTATAAGGTTATGAGTTCAATCCCTAGTACTAGAAAAATAAAAATAAATTTTAAAAAATGATGCTTTGTCATGATGTCTCTGCCTTGGAGCCAGCCTACCACAGACTGACACCTCCTAAACCGTGAACTAAACTTTTGTATTTTATCCCAGCAACAAAAGGTTAATGACCTTTCAGACATGAATGGGAAATTCAGGAGAAAAAAGAAACATGTATTATCTTTTCTAATTTGATTGTCTTTAATCTTCAGACACATAGAATAAGTTTAAAAATTATATCATTTGTGATTTGAATCTCAGAGAAAGGCTGTACTTTTCTGTGTGTTCTTTTGGCAAGCTACCTCTTACTTCTCGGAAATGCACTTTTTAAAAGGAGAATACTAGTATTTATTTAAAAAAAATACATTTGAGAGCTATATGGCATAGTAAATGGCTTTCCTCTTAATATCTAACTAGCATACGCTTCTAGTTATTATTTTATATATGATTCCTCTTCCAGTTACGAGTTTTCAACATTTGCATGTGAAAAAAATTATATAGTAAAAGACTGTGTACTAGTAAAAGTAATTGAACTTTTTAAAAGCTAGTGTTTTTTGTGCTCCAGGGTTTAGGATAGTTGGTTAAGGTCCCACTCTGTAAACATGAGGTTGTGAGTGCCATCCGGATGCAGAAAAAAAAAAAAAAAAAAAACCAACCAAACCACTACAAAAACTAGTGTTTTTGAGAATTTAAATCACTTACCTCATGCTATAATCATCTTCCACTTCACAGGATTTCTTTTGTGTTGAAAACGGCCTAGACTGTACCTCTTGCTGATCTCTCTAGTTCAGTGAGTAAAGATAAGACATATGTAACACAGAAAAGAAAGGAAAAGAAGATATATTCAGGTACCTTTCAGAACAATGATCATTTCAGAGTTTTCCATGGTTTTTACAACATGAAAACAAAATTTGAAAGATGATTAGTAAGAAAATGAGGTCTGATATATCACAGCTTCACCTTTCATTTGTTCTGGGTTCATAAAGTCAATCCAAAGGGGAAAATAAAAGAATGCAGAAGCTCCTTTAAGAGATTTTCAATTCTTGTTTCCCTCCTAAAGTCTTCTATTGTTATATAGCATGCAATAAAAATGAGAAAGAGATAAAATTTTTTGAAAAATCCAATTACTATGTAGGGAAATGTCTCAAATCAGGTAAAATCTATGTTGTGAATACCATAAAGATGTCAAAAGTCAATCAATTATCAGGAGTAAAAGATGTATCAAGAAAGGAAAGCAAATAAACACATTCTGTGGGGCCAAAGTTCTATTCAGTGGTCAGTTTCCGTGGGCTGGGAGGGTGGGGGTGCCATGCCTTTCCTCTTGTCCAGTTCTCCTCAGTCTTCTTTGCTTTCTTTTGGAAGGAAAGAAATTGTTTTTAGGTGACTCTACATATGAATTTCTCATTCTATTATAATGTGGGGTCCTTCTGTCCCAGTATTTTCCTGTTCTAACACTGGCAAGACTAAAAGTGGAATAAAAGCATTTGTTTCTAGTAAAACAAAAAGTTATTTTGGGGACGGGGTCTTGCTACGTAGCCCAGACTGGTCTTGAATTGGCAGTGATCCTCCTGCCTCAGCCTCCTGAGTGCTGGGATTACAGGTGTATGCCACCATGCTTGGCAACTAAAATAATTTAATTAAAAATACAACTAGCACATCTGTAAACATTATCTAAATACATTATTTGAAATATGACACATTTCTTATTCTTAAATTAACAAATAGGTATTTGTAAAAGCATTGAAAGCTAGATTTCCTTTCTTGCCTCCATCAATTCCATTTTTGAGAGATTAAAGGAAGATATAATTATAGTAGGGTAAGAACTGCTAAATTTGAATGCACCCACTTTATTCCTCCAAAGAAGGCTCTCTAGCCTATGTACAATTAAAATTGCAAATGCTGATGTGTAAGGAGAGCTGTTTAAGCAAATTGGTATGGGGATAGAGACCAGAATTCTTAGATAAAACCTTACAACACTGTTCCTGATTAAAACTGTGGTTTATTCTAGCCCTAAGAATCTGAATTAGATTCAACTCATTTTTTTTTCAACTCCGCATTTTAAGCAACAAATTATCATTCAAGTATCAGTGATGACTGTTATCATTTATTCAACTTTCATGGAGAGGCAATCTGATTTATATCCCTGTTGAAGTATCCATGTTAATTCTACACAGCTACTCTGAAATATTAATCTTCTGGTACTAGAAAAGAGTGTTACCTATCAATTTTGTTATATTATTGCAGCACCTAAATGCAAAACACTCTTTCAGTGGCATTTAGGAAAAGTATGCTTATCAAACTGGATACTTGGATATACACATATCTTGCATATACACATATCTCTGCATATATATTCAGGCTAAGTTTATGATGATTCATTGAGCTGAACATTCATGCTTTGGACACTTTTTATGTCTATACTATACATCAAATAAAATAAAAAGTGAAAACTAGCACTTAGATGGAATTATTATTAATTGTTCATCTACTTACTATTGCTTCCTCTGCTTGTCGAATGAGATCAACTTTTTTTGCTTCCAATTCTGCATTTAAACGCCTGAAAGCAGAAAATAAGTTAATAAGTGTTATAATGAAATATCAACAAAAACAATTACATATTACCAAGTAGCCTAATCAACAAACACTAAAATATACACATAACATTCTTACTCCAAAATGAACACAGCTACTAGAATGTATCTCCAAATCCCCGTGGTTCTTCCTTCTTTGTGGTAAGATGACCAAAACAGTAAGTACCTGGCTCTCTGTAGCTTATTGTTCACTTCAAGTGAAACAGCTTATTTGACTAATACATTCAGGAAGAATAAACTGGCTGAATCCTACACAGTTCCACGTGTCATCCTCTTGGGCTTGGTTTATCTGCACAGCATACAAATTTTAGCCTTGCTACAAACTCGGCCCTTGCTGGACCTAAGGCTGGGGCAGCCAGCACAGGTGACTGGTGAGCTAACATGGGGTTTTGTGAGCAGATGCAATGGAGCTTGCAACTCAACCACATTTTCAGTATCAACTTCACCAGAAATAAAGGGGATCACTTTGACTTCCATTTGCCAGTCCACTTGGACTATTAAAAAGAACGACAGTACTACTCACTTGGACCCATCAAAGACTGCAAGGATGACAGTATCATTGAGGGGAATCATTTTTAAAGGAAAAAAACTGTTACCCTAATCACCATTATCTAACCATTTTTATTCTTGAAGGTAGTAGAAATACAACAGAACAAGACAGAATGAAGCCAATTGAGACAGTGCAATGAATTTGGTACAGAACTTCACAGCAGGTTACCGGGATAACAGTAATAGGTACTATAGTCTATCTCATTATCTTCACAATAGCTGTCTAGTCAATTAGGTATAGCAAAATCAAACCAAAGACAGAACATTATAAAACCAAATGAAAGAGAATACTGAATAGAATAAAGCGATTAACCATAATATAACAAAACTGAAAACAACATTTGCTTTCAAACAGAAGACAGAGGAGACCCCCAATATTTGCTATATTGCATATAGTCATCCCCCTGAGAGATGCTCAGACCTCTGGCCCCAGTTGCTAATGAGACTGGGGGGTGGGGGCATCAGTTGGGATGTCTGATTCCAAACCCACACACAGGTAGGCTCACAGCAGACACTACTGGGTCTCTTCCTGGCTCACACCGGAGGAAGGCACTTACCAAGAGGGCAGGCAAATTGCTTCTTTGTGCAGCTGCCTGGGTTCCACCATGGACATGGCCAGATCTCAGGGGCCGCTCACTGTTTCTCATCTAACCATTTTTATTTTTGATATTCCTTTTCAATTTTCATCTATAGTATACACAGTTGAGTATTATTTCCATAGCAAAATAGCAGGGAACATGTTTATCTCTACATAGTCTTTATAATAAGCATCTTATGGGTTTCCACAATATTCCAATGAATTGACATGACCATAATGTACTAAACTCTGTTCTTATTTTTGGTTCAACTCCTCTTTTCACTTTTTAAAGATCAATACTTCAAAACCATTAATTTCTTTCTCTTACTGAGAGGTCACATTTATGGACTATATGGGCTCTACTGAAGTTATATGAGAGAGGTGCTCAGGAATCTATTTTTCTTTGGTACGTAATTCAAAAGTAACACAACCACATCCTCAGGAAAAGAAGGAAGCAAAACCATCTTTCCTAAAAGTGTCTAATGTTTTAAGAAATACTTGTGCTACCTTATGGTTTCTTGGTCAAAATATAAGACTTAAAAGTTGCACTTAAAATGCCATTTTTCAAATTTTCCTAACATGGATCAAGAGAACTTGAAGCTTTAAAACTACATAATTGATCAAAATAATTACTCTTTTACTCCAAATCCATGAAAATGTCATATAAAGTGCAAAAAAGGAAATACTGCTTAGCTCAGACACAGGAAGGGGAGATGCCTTGGTCCTAATAAAGAGCAAAGTGAGCGCACCAAGAGCAGAAGTGAAAACAGTTCATCAGCTAGAAGTTGACACACATATAAGTTGTGAAAGGCTACACTTGTGAAATGCTGTTACCACTACAGAAACTCTATCCATAACCTTAGTGAGCAGAAACAAAGCTAGAGGCATGGCAGGAAAAAGTACCTTGTAAGTAACTACAACACAAAGGAGTGGAGCTCAAATTCACCTTATCCACAAGATTCGGAGACACTATGGCAACCCTTTATAGAAGAAAGCTGGCCTGGAAACAATGGAAGTCTAACCTAGAAAAGATAAACTCAAACTTTACAGGGATACTTCTCATGCAGAGTACACGGGACTCTCTTACAAACAAAAGCCTGCAAAAGATGACCTTAGTAAGATAACATCACACAAACAAGCCACCAAAAAGAGACACTCAGCAAATGCAAAAGAACAAAGGTTCAACCAGCTGTGGTGGGTGCATCTATAATCCCATCATTGGGTAGGCTGAGGTAAAAGGACTGAAGGTTTGAGCATAATCTGTACAATTTAACAACCCAGTGAGACTCTGTCTCAAAAGTTAAAAAAGGGCTGGAGATGCAACTCAGTGAGAACTCCCTGGTCTCAACCTTCAGTATCACACACAGTCACAAAAGTCAAATTAGTGGAACCAGCAGCCCCAGAGCTCCGACCATGGAGGGACTCAAGGTGCAGCACAGAAAGGCAATTTGTCTGCCCTCTCGGTAAGTTGCCCATGCATGAACTGGGAGGAGAACCAGCAGCTCCAGAGATCTGACCATGAAGGGATTCAGGGTGCAGCACACAAAGGCAGTCTGCCTGCCCTCCCAGTAGGGGCCTCTGACTTGAGCTGGGAGGAGAACCAGCAGCCCCAGAGCTCTGACCATGAAGGGACTCAAGGTGCGGCACCAAAAGGCAATTTGCCTGCCCTCTCGGTAAGCACCCCTGGCATGAGGCAGGAGAAGAAACACTCAGTGGCTCCCATAAGCCTATTCGCTAGCAAGCTAAGAATCAACCCACCACCACCACCCCGGTTAGCAAGTGAGCCAGAGATCTAGACATCTCGAGAGGATGACCATATGCGATGTAGTATGGGGGGGGGGGGTTTCCCTCTATCATCTCTTTGAAGGCAAATATTGTTATCACTGTTTGGCTTCGTTCTGATTAATGATATTGCTCTATTCAATGTTCTGTTTTGATAAGTTCTAGAATGTCCTGTATTTCCTTTGATTTGGCTATACCTTATTGAAAGAACAACTGTTGTGAAGATAATAGGATATACTGTGGTACCTATTACTGTTATGCCAGTAACCTGTTGAGGGTTTCTATACCAATTTCACTGCACTCTCTCAGTTGGCTTCCTTCCATCCTGTTCTGTTGTATTTTGCTACCTTCAAAATAATAAAAAATTAAAATAAATAAAAAATAAAAAGTAAATAACAAAACAAATCAGTAAGATACTGAGCAAGCTGAAACATGATATAACTAAACAGATAATGGACTTGAAAAGCAAAATTGGAAAAGAAAGTGCTCTAAAGGATATAACCACATGTATGTTTAAATGTGTAGGATTGATGACCATGTTGTTGGGTTTTTCTTGGATCACTGAATGGAACTATTCATAGCTTCACTCTTTGAATGTCCACCTTGTATGTTTTAATTTTGTAACTTGAACAATTATATCTAGAAGACAATATGTAATTTATCAACTAGTGATTTCTTGCTATTTATATTTTTCTTTTTCTTTGAAATTCTGTAGTTTCTTCCCTTTTTTTGGTTTGCTTTTTTTTCTCTTTAAATAAAATTTTTTTAATGAAAAAAAAGTCAAATTAGTTCAACAGAAGAGATATTGTAACAATCTAAAAAAGATAGTTAAACTTGAACTTTCCTTTGAAAAAAAGAATAAGCAAGAATAAGGAAGACCCAGGTATTATTACAAAAGGACACTGAGTTTTTGAGAAAGAATGAAATAGAAATTACATAAACAAAAATAAAAAACTTACTGAAATTAAAAGCTCAACACATATTTTTTACGAAAAGGTTCTGAGACCTCCACCATTCACCTGTCTGAAAGAAACCAGAAACTTGACAAGACAGAGAAACAACAAAAAGCCTCCAACTTCTGACCCAGGGAAAGTAAGTACAGGAGAGGTAAATACAGAGGAGATTGAGGGCAACAAACATGCAATATCAGACATGGCCTCATCAGAAATAAAGAAATACTTCCTTGACCTCATCGACGAATTTAAATCTGAAATTCTAACTCAGGTGAAGCAAGGTATAAGAAGATTAATAAAAGAAATGCTGGATACTCCTCAAGAAGACACAAATGAAAGAATGGAGGAACTCAGAGAAAGGAGAGAAGCCTTTGATGAAGAATATAAACAAAATCTAGAATACATGAAACATCCAAAGAGAATACCAGGATATTTAAAAACTCCATTGAAAGCTGGCAAAGCTTCTTGACAGAAACTAAAAACAGACTTTTCAAAACTTGAAGATAGATCTGCAATGTATGATTCCAAAAGGAAGGATCTCTTAAAAATAACAAAGAACCAGGAAGTAATCATACAAAGGCTAGAAGATGACAAGAGGATTTATAACTTAAGAATAAAACATGTGAATGAAGAAGCAGGAACAAATACAAATGAAATAAAAAGACTATTCACAGAAATAATTAAGGAAAACTTCCCAAGCATAGGAAACAGAAGTGATGTTTAGATATATGAGGCATACAGAACTCCAGCCAGCTACAACCAAAACAGATCTACACCCAGACATATAATAATCAGGATCCCAGAAATCCATCACAAGAACAGAATATTAAAAGCCGTCAGAGAAAAGAAACAGATTACCTATAAAGGAAAACTCATCAAAATCATAGCAGACTTCTCGATGCAAACTATCAAATCAAGAAGAGCTTGGAGTGAAATATACCAAGCCCTGAAAGAAAACAACCTCCAACCCAGATTGATGTATGTAGGGAGCAGCATGATAGCTTCATGGCTGCCGCTCCATCTCTCCCTCCTGTGGGCATCCAGTGCGTCGGCCTACATTTCCCAGGATCCTTTCGCCCCACCCAGGAAATGACAGTGACCCATCCGTAACTTCCTGCCCCTGCTTCTTTATAAGCCAGGGACACTTCCTCAATAAACGAGGTTTGATTGGAAAACTTC